>CANUEY010567284.1:0-72455 GCA_948099555.1 Croton setiger
TTGTATGAAGTTTCATTCGATCGGTTACATACAACAAATTTGTAGCTCTACCTTATGATTATGTAACAATTAAGTCATTACTACCATTACACCTCAATATTTCTCTTTTCTTCATAAACTTCGACACTAAATTTGATTCACCGTTGCAATAAAGGGGAAAAACACACAGCATTTAATAAATTGAAGGCCTGCAAAGGAGTCCAAAACACTAGTCCTCAGGTACTCGAAATCAACGGTGTAGAAAAGGCAGGTAATCATCGACATGGAGTTAATATAATACGTGTCACCCTTTAATTGGTTCCTTATCTATGACCTTGTTCAAATGCCACATACTGCTCCACTTCCACGGCATGCCATCTCCGTGTCTTCTCTAACTTGTCTCTTCGATACTTTTAAGGATTTACTTATAATTACAGGAAAAAAAAAAACTTAAAATTTTCTAATCAATTTCATGCACTCTTCAAAAACTCAAAAACAAAAGAAAAAAATCATAAGCAATCATGGGGAGGAAGAGAAGTGCGCCAGCAACAGTAGTGTTTGGGTGGATGAGGAGTCAATCAATGAAAGTGAAGAGCTTTCTAGGGTTCGTAATTGCATTAGGCTGTTTGGCTGGTCTGAAATATGCAGTTGAAGATCTGAATCATTTCTTTATTGCATCAGAAGCAGTTCATGCTGCTGGAATTTTAGTATTAATATACAAGCTCACTACTCAGAAAACCTGTTCCGGTACTCTGATTTTTGAGTAATTAATTCTAAATCATAATATGTTTTTCCAAATTTTAGTTCTTTGATGTTTGGATTGCATTTTACAGGTCTTTCACTTAAGAGTCAACAACTTACAGCTTTATTTTTGGGTGTAAGATTGGTTTGTAGTGCTATAATGGAAGCTGATATTCATACAGTGCTAGATTTTGCTACTTTAATTTCAACTGTATGGGTTATATACATGATACAATTCAAACTGAAGTCAACCTATATTAAGGAATTAGACAATATGCCTTTATATTATACGGTAATTGATAAAAATTGATTAACCACCACAATTAATGCTAATTAATTACCAATTTCTGTCTTGCTTTGGACATAATAACTAACGAAAGTGTTTATCTGATTTGATCTTCAGATTGTGCCTTCTGTGATCCTTGCTGTACTAATCCACCCATATACATCACATGGGGAAATTAGCAGAATTCTTTGGGCATTTTGTGTATACTTAGAATCTGTTTCAGTACTACCTCAGCTTCGTCTTATGCAAAATGCAAAGGTTAATTAATGAATGGTCTGGTCTTCAGTTTTTACAGTTCTGATGCTACAATAACTGAATTTGTTTTTGTTGAACTTTAGATGATTGAACCATTTACATCTCATTATGTATTTGCATTGGGTATTGCAAGATTCTTAGCTTGTGCACACTGGATCATACAGGTTAGCTTTTTTTTCTCCTAATAATGTCTTCAAATCACAAACAATGAGTTGAGAATTTGAAAAGTTGGAATCATAACATAGGCTTATGAGAGGCGTGGGAGGTATCTATTTTTGGTTGGAAGCGGGTATTTGTGGTTTCCAATGGCTCTTCTTGCTGAAGGTGTTCAAACATTCATCTTGGCTGATTTCTGTTACTATTACATTAAAAGGTAAGCTTCATTTAATTTGGCTTTTGTTTTTCTATGGTAATTTATTGCCTAATGTTTGATTCTAAAATATTTGACAGTTTCATGGAAGGGCAGCTTATGATGAGAATGCCAGTTTAGAATTCTGATTTTGTGCTTTTTTTTTTTTTCTGGGTTATTATCCTCCTTCAAATTCAAATATAGAACATCCACATGAATTTAAGATGCTGTATAGAACTGATTGATAATATGAAGGTACATGGATTATAAAAAATATTTCACCACTCAATACGTATGTTTGTTTGGGGGACAAATATAGTTTCTCACTCTCAACTTTCTTTAGAGTTTAACTTTTCACTCTCAACTTTGCGTTTTTTATCTTGCTCTCTGAATTTAAATTTTTTTCTAAAATTGAAAATAGTCTAAAAGAAAAGGTACCGAATTGATAAATGATTTGGAAAAAATTAAAAGTGGGTGGAGTTATTAAATTAGCCTAAGGTATTAAAATGTTATTTTGTTCATCACCAGCGGCTACTGCAGCTGCCGCAGACTACCCATTTCCAATTCCAGCATAACCAGCAAATGATACACCAAATTAAAAATCTGGTAGCGAAGAGTCTAAATATGGATTCAATTTTGGACAGCTATTCTTGGTTTGGCCCGAAAATTGAAAAGAAATTTCTGAGATGAACTTTGTTCGTCTTCTTCAAAGGCAGTCGCACCACCACTACCACTCCTCTGCCTTGCATTCTAACCCAAACCAGTCCTTTCATTCCGCCATCATGGCCCTCAACTATCAAGATCCCAAATCAATCCAACAATTACAAGCTAGACAAATTAAAAAAAAATAAAGAAGCAAATTTTACGATATAAAATGCCTTCGCCGAGTTCTCCTTCTCCAGCCATGGATCGGCATACTTAAGCCCACCAGACGAAAGCTCAGGCTAAGTAGAGTTGAACGGAGGTCTTCGATTGCCCAACCGCGCCATGTACCACCGATGACAATGATGTACACTACCTAACTTCCTCTCTCTCTCTCTCTCTCTCTCTCTCTCTCTCTCGCGACAGCAAGAAAAGAAGGAGAAGTGGTGGCAGTTAAAAATCGGATGCAAAATGGATGTCAGGTGAAAACTAGTAGCAAGGGAAGGTGCACGGTGGTATTGGCTTGTCGATCTGAGCTCCGAAGACGGCTATGAGAACTTTTTTTTTTTCTCTCTCTCTTATTGTCAGTTTCACAGGAAGGAAGAGAAGATGAGAAAAGGAAACGCAGTTGGTGGTGATGGAGGAAATTAAGATGGTCGTAGTTGGAAGGGCAGCGACGAGGCTTTGCCAGTGCTGGCAGTGATGAGAGAAGAAGAATTGAAGAAGAAGAAAGAAAAGAGGTAGCAGAATTTTTTTAAAAAAAATATTAGCTTCAGTCGTGTTAATAGGAGAGAAGAAATGAAAAACCCAAAAATTCCTTTTGAATTATTTGGCCAAACTAAGAATAGTCAGTCAAAACTGAACACATATTTAGACTCTCGCGACCAGGTTTGTGATTTAGTATCATTTGTTGGTTTTCATGGCAGATATGGAGATGGGTGGTCGGCAGCATCTACAACGTCAAACGGTAGTCCAGTCGGGATTCAACTTGAAGAAGATGAACAAAATAACCTTTTAGTACCTCTATTTTGTAGACTGATTTAATATCTCCATCCACTTAATTTTTTTAATCATTTATCTACTTGCTTTCTTTTCTTTTAAACTATCTTCAATTTTGGACAAAAATTTAAATTGAGAGAGATAAAATGGACGTAACATTCATGATATTTTATGCACAAAGTTTAAATTAGAGTGAAATCCCAAACTTTTCAAAAATTTCAGAGTGAAACTATATTTGGGATTTGTTGGGTTATCCAAAGTCTTAATTGAAATTGAAAAGAAAGTCCATCTACTTATTACATTTGGAAACAGAGTTAGGAAAATTATATAAATTACAAGCTAAATACACAAAGTTGATGTGAATGCCAATAAAAAATAATCTAAAGGAATCCAACTTTGAGTAGCTGTTCCGGTCTAATTATCAAAAATGGAAAAATAATTGATGAAGCTTAATGTCATGAGCTGCGGGTAAATGTGCGCGTAGGGCAAGAATTCCATTTGAGAAGTTAGAGTTTGATGCAATTTACATGGTTGTTGGATGACAATTTCAAACTTTTCATACAAAATAAGGTTCAATATTGTGTATACTATATACTCTTATAGAAAAAAAGCCAATAACATACAAGCCATTATAAATAGGGCAGATAAAAAATAAATTATCTATTGTTTTATTTGGATAATAGAGCTTGAAACAGTTTGGATTAAATTTTTTTTTTATTATTTTATTTGAATATTTTCGAATTAAAACTTTTAGATATTTAAATATGGATATGGATAATAAATTTCTTATTTGGATATTCAAATAAATCCACTAGTTTTTTTAACATTTATTTAGTTTTATTACAAATTTACTTTTTACTTATAAAAATAAAACTAAACTCAATATTAAACATTAATGTTATTTGGTAAAAAGAAACTAATATTATACTACAATTTTTAAGGCTTGATTTATATAACAAGTATATAAAATAAAACTCTAACGTTCATTGTTTAAGTAGTCGCTCTCTATTTTTTTTTTTTTCTTTTCAATTTTCTACCGTTGTTTCTGAATATATTTTTAACATGAGTAGAATATTTAATATTTTAAAAGTTATTTAACTTATCAAATTGTGGAGACTCTTATATCATATATACTCTTAATCGCTTGTAGTTATATTTTTTTTAAATTAATATATCTTTTATATTTTCTTAAGAATTATTATGAACAATTTTATGAAAAAAAAAATTGTTAGCATTTCAAAATTTAAAATTTAATTGTTATGAATATATTGTACATTATATTATTTTTTAGATTTTTGTTTCTGTAGTTGCAAACTTATATTTTGGACAATGTATTATTATATTTATATTCATGGACAAATTTATTTGGATTAGATTAGATAATTTTATTATTTAATTTGAATTTGGTTGGATATTATTATTATACGGATGAAATTGAATAGATATATAATTTAAATATACTTATTTGGATTGAATTAGAATAAACATCAACCCTCCTAATTTCAAACTTCTCTCAGTTGCGGTAAACGTTGGAAATGTTAGGTTATCACATACATGTAGCCTTTCCAAAAGGAAACCAAGTGTGGACCCTAAGACCTGATGAAGCCTGCATCACCTTCTAATGCAAATCATCAGACTCCACGACTACCAATCCACCACCAACACATATCTCGTGATCACCATTCATCACTGCCCACTATCCTCAGCCATCGACACGTGGCATTCATGCATCCCCACCAATCTTCTATTTCAGCGAACAGTCTTTTTCAAAAATACTGGTCCGTTGGAACCACCTTTAACGACGTGTCGCCACTTCCCCGGTTTTTCACTCATGCCTCATCCTCCTATTGATCTCCACGTGTCAACACTCGCCTCCCTTTATCCGCTCCAATTCAACCACGTCGAGTATAATCCGATACGTCTCCATCACTCACTTTAGTCTGAAAAACTTAGCAACTTGATTAGACCGACTCAATCCACGTGTCGTTCCCAGATTCATCAAAACACACTCACGTTTGGGTCCCGCATGTAGACTCCGTATACGTGTCAAAATCACATATGACTTTACAGCTTCCTAAATACTGTATTAGTGAAAAGACGGTGAAGATCCGCTGAGAAAGCGAGATCTTTTACCACGTGTCCGTAGCTGTTTGCCAGAGTGTCAAGACCCAAGGCTGTTGAGAGAAAAACGTGTCGCATTCTCAGCAATTCATGCGAATGATCCACGTGGCAGTCTCGGAACGTGGGAGCGTGCACCATAAGATGGAAAGAAACTTGTTAGACGCTAATTAACAAAGACGAAAACCGGTTTCCCGCTAAAATCTTAGCACTTTAATTAGCGTTTAACTAGGATTTAGTGGTGTAAACCTTCCTTGCTTGACGCTTCTTCAAAAACATAAGCCAAATCCGCTTACGTGTCAAGAACCGACTTCTGCTCTTCTCCCATATCGACACCTGGCATCTCATGTCTCCTCCCTGCCTTTCCATTTCCTTGTTCTTTTTTCTCTTTCCCCGCAGAAACCTGAAACCCGCAACATAACACAACAAATAGAAAATAAAAGCCATTTTAAACCATCTTGCTGTCTTCTTCATGTTCCAATGGAAAGCAACAACAATTATGAAATAATGACGAGCATAGCTTTGAAAGAAGAAGACATAGAGCTAGAGCTTGGATTATCTTTAGGAGGGAACTACAAAAATCAGAACCGCAGCGAATCGAGATCTGATTCTACTGTCGATATGGGTTCGATAGAAAAGCAACTAACTTGTGCAAGATCTAGCGTGTCTCCTTGTTTCGTTGGAGATTCTGGGATGGAAAATATGGATCCGAAGAGAAAACGTGAGATTCATGCGTTAAGAAGACAGGAAGCCAAGAGGAAAAGAGAAGCGAAGCAGTTAAGGAAAGGTGGGTCGTGTAAAGGATATTTTAACGGGGGTCAAGTTATTAACGGAGATAATGTTAATGAGAGCAATGGGGTGTTTGTGAAGGCGAAAGCTTGTCAATCTAAAGAAAGAAAACCTGAAAGCGAAGAGCGAGAATGCAAGAAAACCAAAACGGAAGATATTGGATCTGCTAAGAAAGTGAGTCTAAACTTGAATACGGACCAAAATAACGCTACTTCTTATGCAATGCCAAGTACTTCATCTCCAGTTCTGCAGACGGTTTTACCCGGGCAATATGGCCACCCGCCGTTGCAATACGGTCCTCCGGCAAATGGGTTTGTCTATCCTTGTGCAAATGTAAATGTAATGCCTTGTTGGTTCACCGCTGGAGAGGAAAGGATTCAGGTTCAACCGGTGGTTAGCTACGGGTTTGTACCGTTTCAGCCAGCTTCGGATCCGGGTCATAATGTGGATAGCGGGTATGATTCGGAGCAGAATGGCAGCCGAGAAGATAGTAAGAGAAAAGGTGGGTTTAATAGGTCAGCCATGTGTGCTTCTTCCACGGGTTCATATCATAGGAGCTTTTCTAATGAAGGTACGTTGCCTTTCTTTATTGTATTATTAAACTCTTAGCAATTGAATTTTCCATTATTATATTATTGATTTGGGGCATAACACTTAAATGATTTATTGGTTCATCCATGTGATTGTGATCAAAGGATCATATTAATAATCAAAGCTGGAGCTAATTGAATATTGATTTCTAAAATGCAATTTGATTAGGAGCTAATTGATTATTAATAAAATGCAATTTGATTAAGAGCTAATTGATTACTAATAAAATGCAACTGGATTAAGTCCTCGTGGCATGCCATTATTGTTAATTAATTAGTTAATCCACCAAAAAGATTAGTATAATTAATAAAGTTGTGGCATTTCAGGTGGAGGAAGTAGCGAAACAAGGAGCCGTTCAAGTCCATCGTTACCGGAACAACCTCAATTGAACGATTCAAAATCAAACATAGTCAAAGGCCAATCTGATCACAGTGCTACATCTGAGCTCATAGAAGCTGCTCAGTTTGAGAATAAATTGATTCGATCTTCTTCCTCAACTGAACCGAAAGAAGAAGAAACTAAACAGAAAACAGAAACCACCACAACTCCATTAATGACAACCAAATCAACAGACTTAGGCAAGCCTCGAAAACCTCAGGCTCAAAATCAAAACAACACATCTTTACCTTACATGCCTTGTGTTTCGACAACAGGGAATGGTCCAAATGGGAAAACCATTAATGGGTTTCTGTACAGATATACGAAAACAGAAGTTAGTATAATTTGCGTTTGCCATGGAAGTTCATTTTCTCCGGCTGAGTTCGTGCAACATGCAGGAGGCACAGATATTTCACATCCTCTAAAACACATTACTGTAATTCCTTCAGCTTTTTGAAATTTTGCGTCTTGTTTTGTTCTTTAATTATAGCCCATGAAGGGATGTGTACATTTTGAGTTACAGAAGCTCCCTCTCCTGTCAAAATGGTAGGAGGAAGGAGATTGATGAGTCGTCGTCTTTTCCATTTCTGGTTAGGGTGAAACTCTAACCGCATTAACAAATACTGGGTTTGATTTTTGGGTAAATATTTGTGGTGTGGCCTGCAACAATATTTGGGTTTTAGGGTTCGTACTCGGCACTGATATGTAGTATAATTTTCATATAAAATAATTAAAACTAATTGAATTTATAATAATAGAGAGTTTAATATTGCAAACTGCAATTCGAGTAGAGATAATAAAACACTTTCACTTAAAAAAAACAAAAATGGGCAGCTGAAATTTGTTGCAGGCCGCACCACCTGTCACTGTCCTTGATTATTTAGGTAAGGGCTTTTGTGAATTTTATGACTTGGGCGGTTTGCGGGTACCCCAAACCATACCCATTATCATCATATCAATTGTGATTAGCTGTAAATGGTCATGCCTCGTTGTGTAGTGTCAGACCTTGTTAATACAAAAGTTACTGATACAGTAGTAACATTAATAATTGGCATCTTTTTTTTTTTTTTAATTTGGTTAATATAAAATTTCATTTGACTCCAATTGAATACTTCTACTCAAAACTTAATTGTTATACACTTCTAATGCTTAATTTCAAAAAAAAAAAAAAAAATAATAATAATAATAATTCATTCAAAGATATTGTCAGTTTTCATGACATTCCATTCAGAATATAAAAAGTAGTAACAAAAATATAAATTTTTAAAAACAGGAAGTGCTTAGTTAAATTCCTGCTGAAAACGAAATTTGGTCACCTATCGATTCATCAGCCTACGTAGATTTATACCATACTGTGCTAACTAATGGAAAGGAGAAGATAAAAGAAGTGAAATAAAAAGATGTGGTAACCATCTCAACTAACTCTTAAGGGTGAACAACCACACCACAGCGTGTGGTTTGATGAAAATACAGCGTGTGGTTTGATGAAAATATAGACCTTAATTGCAATGCAGTAATTACACATTGCACCAGTCTTTTTTTAATGCGTACCCGTAAATCAAAATTCGAGTCAAAACTATATGATCTGGATAGAATATTTAATTAAATTTTATTATTTTGGAATTGAAACAGCGTCATTTTAGCATAAATTAAATCAAAAATATAAAATTAAGTATTATATATTCATGTGATAATACTTCAGACTGCAGTTTTTAGTAGTGAAAACCGCAATCAGAACTGCGCGGTGAAATCGTTGCTTCGATCCTGTGTGATTTTGCAGTTTTCGTTAATTTTTTGCTCACTTCTATTCAACTTTGTATTGATTTGTCCTGGAATTAAAAAAAAAAAAAAGAAGAAGAAGAAGAAGGTACATTATCCCTTTTCTTCTTCTAATATGGTATGCGATATTACTTCCAGCCTTAAAACCTTGTTTTGAGCCCAATAATAGACTTAGTATAGGTAAGACGGGTGTGAAGACCGAATGAGTGAAATTAAACAGTTGGAGATTAATTCGCTGTTTGATTCGGAAAAAATTCGATTCAATTCGTATTTGAAATTTAAACGAGCCGAATTCGAGGCGAATTTTCGAGTTCGAATATTTCATAAACCGAACTCAAACCGAATATAACTATTCGCGAACTGGTTTTGAACACTCTCAAAACGGTGTCGTTTTATATATGTATAACGATATCATTTTGAGAGTGTTCGAAAAACATTTTATCGGTTAAACAAACTATAATTCGAATATTTGAATCGAATAATAATCAAACTGTTCGCGAATATTTTTGAATAGTTGTTGAATCGAATTCGAATTTTTAATTGATGTTCGAGTTGAATACGAATCTAAATTCGAACACTACGAATAACTAAACGAACTCAAACTGAATTTATTACTATTCAGTTTGATTCGGTTCATTTAGAAGATTAAGTAAAATATAGAAAATGCAAGTAAATGGCATGATTTGAAATTTGTAGTGTGGTAAATTAATTTTTTTTTAAATAAACTCATTGTATATAAGGATCAAATATAAAAAATATATATAAGTATATAATATTAAGTATATAAGAATGTGATTTTTTAGTGTGTACATAAATGTATTTATGTGTGAATTTGAATATAGATATATAAATATTTTTATGTATGAATATTTATATACTTATTTTTAATTTGTGTGTAGATATATAATAGTTTTAAATCTATTTTGTGTTTTTAATTTTTTAGTTTTAAATTTTATGGGTAAAAAAAAAAGAAACAAGGGGTATGAAAGGGAATATAAAAGAAAAATTGCTATTTATTTAATTTTACAAAATTTGTTTTTTCTTCAACTTTACACTTCAAAACTACGAATATATTTTATTGTTACTAACTTTCTCCTAAAAACTACGAATATATTTAAATTATTTTTAAAAGAATATAATTTTGAAAATACTTATTCCGAGTAGGGATAATTTAAAATGATTTTTTTTTACAATCAAAATTTAAAATGGTTCAAAATTGTTAAAATAGCATTTACCATAAAAAAAATATATAATAACTTTTTTTTTTATAGAATATCATTTGAAATAATTTTTTACTAGAATAATATTACTTATTAATAAAAATCATTTAATTGATTTTATAATTAAAATAGTATTTATTATTTGAATATAATTTAATTAATTAAAATTATACAATAATTATAATAAAATATAATTTGAAAATATTAATATAATTTTTAAAGAGTAAATTAATTTAATTTTAGATTCAAATTATTTAAAAAAAAAAAAACCGTTATTTGTAATTTGTCATATTTCCACCTCACCGGTAGCACAGAGGAACCTATCACACGCAGTGGTGATAATATAATAACTTCCCGAAATTCGGCGTATAAAAACGCAACAAAACCCTGAACATCTTTCACTTTTTTACCTCCCTCTCCTTCCTTTTTCGTTCTCGCGCCTCTGAAAGATCCAGAAAACCCTAAAAAATCACCAAACTGAGGTGAGAGAAAGGAAGAAGAGCAAGTAGTAAAGCCAATTCAATCTTTCTCTCACCTCATCTGCTTGCTATCTCTCGCGGATCCATCATTTGAGTTCAGGTACTTTCTCTTATCTGCAAATGCTTTTAACTTCTACTATTTTCTTCAGATATTGCTTGTAGAGTTATGAATGTGTTTCTCGTACAACTTAATGCTTATAATTCTTGTACTTAAAGTCTTCTTTTAAATATTTGAACATGGTAGCCATATCCATAGCTTTTTTGTGCTCTATCTTTTTTCCGATGAAGGATTTTATAAGAAAATTTACTTAGTTTCTCCTCAACGCTATTTATGTGTTTTATTTTTTGTGCGGAACGGTTAGCGGTTGTATAATGCTAATGATTGTTTGTATTGAGTTTTAAAGCGTTTCGCATATATTTAAAATTTGTAGTGTTATCCTACAGTAATTTGAGGGTTGATTAGGTTTTTGATTGATTTCAGGAATTCAACAGTAATGGCGGCAACAGTCCAGCAACAGACAGTTCCTCCTGATGTTGTATGGTTTCTTAGTCAACTGATTTAGTATTTGTGCTGTATATGAGTTTTTTCTTTATTTAGCGAAATCCTAAATGGAGTTTGTGGTGTATTTAGGTCGGGAATGCATTTGTTCACCAATACTACCTGATCTTGCATCAATCGCCAGATCTTGTTCATCGATTCTATCAGGACGTTAGTAAGCTTGGTCGTCCAGAGGAAGGTGGGGTCATGAGCACGACAACTACCATGAATGTAAGTTCTCCCTCATTTTTCTCCAACAACAGCTCAATTTGTTTTAGGTGTTTGTGAATCTGTTTATCTTAGATTTTTCGAAATTGATTTTTTGCCCCCTATCATAGTCTTTATTTTTTTCAAGGTAGTGGGCATTGCAGTTGGGAACTAAATGGTAAATCATTTTGATTTATAGTGCAGTGTGAAAGTAAAAGAAAAACAAAAGCCTATATCAAACTTTATCTCTCAGAATTCCTTTGATTAAATTAACTACATGCCAGCCTAGCATAGGTTTTGTTCCTGATCATGACTGAATATGACATGAGAGAATATGAAGGGAGGCTTGTGCTTTGGGGTTACCTTAATGCCTTTTATTTCATCAATTATTATATCATCAAAATGTGTATCAGTCTCCTACTGTTTGTGAGTCATTCTGAAAGTTGTGATGTTGTTGAATGTGTTTGACTGATTTTTTTGAGGCAGGCCATTAATGAGAAGATACTTTCACTGGGCTACGGAGAATTCACTGCAGAAATTAGTACGGTTGACTCTCAAGAATCCTATAATGGTGGAGTCCTAGTCCTGGTGACAGGATATTTGACTGGAAAAGATAATGTGAGGAGGAAGTTCACTCAAACTTTCTTCTTGGCACCTCAAGACAAAGGCTATTATGTTTTGAATGATGTCTTCCGTTATGTTGATGATGCCAAGAGAGATATTATCAACATTGTTGCAGCTCCAGTTTATCCAGACCAGGGTAACGGAACTTCATATTACATTTTCAATGCATAACTCTTTTGGTTGGTGTTGATGGTTTTCATTTTTCACCTTTTCAGATCTTCCTTCTGTGCAAGAAAATCAGATCACTGAGCCACCAACTGCTTTATCTGAGGAACCCAATGGGGTGGAAGTGTATGATCCCTCTGAGAATGGTGATGGTTCCATTGAAGAAGAGGAACCACCAGTGGCTGAAGTGGTTGATGAAATTCCTTATGATACTCAGATGATTCCTGAGTCTGAGATAGTGGCTGAATCCAGTGCTAAGCTTGAAGATGTGCCAAAGAAGTCATATGCCTCCATTGTAAGTTGCCATCATGCAAAACCAACATCATTGTTCTAAATTTTGTTGCAGGTTCTTATAGTTGTTTTTCTGTGTATTTGGATATCAAGTGCTCTTTGTACATGAATATATTCAGTGGTGAACGTTGGAAGTGAGCAATTTATTTCTTTGTTTTTTTTTCTTTCCATTCCATCATGGCCTTTATATCCTTGGACTCTTTGTATTCTATTCTAGGTGAGAGTTATGAAGGAGAATGTTGCACCTTTTTCAAGCCCTGCCCCTTCTCCGGTAAGATCTGCACCAAAGACTCAAGAACAAGTAACTGCTGCTGTGACTCCAGCTGTGGCATCTGAGACACATGTCTCCAACTCAAATCCTACTGACAATGGGAATGCCCAAGAGGGAGAAGGTGTTTAGTGCTTTATTACTGATGTGTTTCTTCCTTGACAGATCATGTTTTATCCAGTTTAAGATATTGTATAGAATTATACTCATGTATGCTTATTGATTATCTCATTGACAGCTGAGGGTCCTTCGATATATGTAAAAGGTCTGCCTTTCGATGCTACACATGCCCTTCTTGAGAATGAGTTTAAGAAGTTCGGACCTATTAGGCCTGGGGGGATTCAAGTTAGATTTCAAAAGGTGCAAGGCTGCATGATACCTAAATTGTTAGTATTGTTCATTATCCTGTAGTTAATTCTTATTTTTAATTATGTTTTATAGGGGTTTTGCTTTGGCTTTGTGGAATTTGAGGTGGCAAGTGCAGTACAAAGTGCTATAGAGGTATGACATCCCTACAGATTATAAGAAACTTCTTTTTTTTATATTATTTTCTTATGCCATTTTGGAGAATGGAGAGAGAAAAAATACCATGTCTTAGGACTTCTGTAGTTCACTAAAACTGAGATTCTTAGTATGTATTTTGCTAGTGTTGAGGCACTTTTTTTGTATTAGCACCGAGTAGTATTAGCACATGTATTACATTTGCATCTTTGTCCAGTTTAGTATTACAGCTGCATTTTTGCAGTAGTGATACTTCAGTGATATAGCATTTTAGAGACCAAACGTTGAATGTGTCACTGTCACGAGAAAATGTTCATAAAAAGACGCCTATAGCATACAGGCTCTGGAGGGTAAGTCCTCTTTTACTGGAATGGGTCTGATGACATCACCTTGATGAGCTCAGTTCTTGGTCTAATCTGTGATTTTAGTTGTAGTTTAATATTATTTATGTTGCATGTTGTAATCATTAATTTCAGCTGTGAACTGAAAGTGGTGATACCTTTATTCAAATAAATTTGAAGTTATTAACTAAAAACTGTGCTACCTTTATTCAAAGAAATTTTAGGTTATGAATTAAAAGCTGTGCTACCTCTTCTCAATTAAATTAGAGCTCAAGTTTCTTCGACAGGGAAGGGATGGGTGTAAATTGTGGGGTATATCACATGCCGTTATGCAGCAATCACCTTCTGAACCAACCTTTTTCCCTCTTCTAATATTTGAGTGGCAGATATTTTGTTTTCAGAGGGGAAAAAACCGATAGTGCCATTCAGTGTGTCATAGAGATGTCAAATTGAAAAGAACTAGCTAGTGTATGGAATTTCTTTGGTGCTAATGAATTGGTATCATATGTAGGCTGTTTTGAATTATAGATCTGATTAGTATTTTATATTATGCCTATTTTTTTCGGTGTGCTTGTCCATGCTTCATGAAAAATATACAAGGACATATGGATTAAGGTATGTTTGGTTCAAAACCTAATTTCATACAAATAAACTTCCTAGGAACTTTAATTTCCTTGGGGTCATATGGGGTTGAGTTTGAAATGCCAACTTCCTCTTCAACTTCCGCTCCATCTCCCTTTAAATCCCATTTTCCCTCCAACTTCCCTCCCAACCAAACATTTCAACTTCCATTGAAGTAGATCAACTTCCACTTCAACTTACCCCCAGCCAAAGGATGCATAAGATTTCTAAATTGCATAAAATTGAAAATAAATGATCTCTGTATAGTTGAACTTGTAAAGGTTCTTATCAAGTTGACTGTCTCTGATAACTTGGGAGGCAAATTGAAGTTCACAAGTTTTGTTCATTGGCAAGTGCATCATTATTATGGTTGCCATCTTAACCACTTGAATGGATTGCAACATTCAACTTTGCATGCTGCAACCTCTATTATTCCATACCAGAACTCTTTCGGAATTTTGTTGCATGATTCATTCCATTTATTGTGAGGGATAACCTGGTTTTATATCCCTGAAAGTTCAAAGAAGAACCTGTCCTGAATGAGAGTCTTCAATTAAATTACTTTTTGTTATTAGAATATGTTATAATATGTGAGAGATGATCAATGTACACTACCAACTGATTGTACCCTGATTTATTGCTGCGTTCATTTTCAATTCTTTCTCTACTGTTATTTGGGGCAGTTGAACCTTTGTTCAATTATGAATAGTGTGATTTGTTTATGCCCTCTTGTTGATTTTTCTTGTTAGACCTTTACCTTCACATGGAATGGTCTTAACATACTATGGGTTGTTGCTGTCTACATCAAGTGGCTGGTGCTTTCTAATGATAAAATAAAACTGTTGCATTAATTTTTGACTTTTTGATGTAATATTTTGTTTGCTAATATACTTCTCTTAAGATTTTCTTTGAGACATATTGTTGCTGATGTTTCAGGCTTCTCCTATCATGATTAATGGATGCCGGGTTGTTGTTGAGGAAAAGAGATCTACTCGAGGCAAGTTGAGATATTTATGTTAATTAGCTCGCGGATAATGTTTATGGCCAGATACTTAACATATATAAACACACCAGAACATGCACTTTATTTAGTTTAGATGAAGATCTTCAATCTAAAATACTAGGGTCAAATCGTATTGAAGAACTGTACAGTGATTTGGGATTCAATCTTGCAGGACCAAGTAAAACCATAAAAGCATTAATCCCAATTATTAACAAAATCCTTCCCTTAGATTCTCATTTGGTAGAACAAAACATTTCTAATTTTTGTACTTGGGTAGTTAAGTATATGAAGCTATTTTTAAGACAGTATTTATATGTTAAGCTGACATGTCAAGCTAGTACCGAAGCATGCAGTTGTAATTAGTAGGGCATTAAATGAAGTTTTTTTCTTCAGCTTGTTTAAGTTGATCAGGAGGGCCCTGCAACATAAGTCCTTAAAGTAGTTTTGGACCTTTTGGTATACAGTATCTTCTCAAAATATGTCCCAATTCTTGCACTGTTTTCAAGTTCATCAGGGGGAAAATAGCTTATTTGTGCCACTAGCAGAGTATATAATTTATTATTGTGTTCTTTGCCTATTTATTTTGCTGACTGAAGTGAGACCTCTTCCACAGGGAACAATAGGGGACGGTTCTCTTCAGGAGGGGGGAATGGGTATAGGAATGAGGGAGGAAGAGGGCGTGGCAATTTTGGAGGGAACAGAGCCTATGGCCGTGGTGATTTCAATAACCGGACAGAGTTTGGAAATAGGAATGGTAACCGGAGTGGATATGCGAACCGTGGAGGTGATGGATACCAGAGGGCTGATAAGATGGGCAACAATGGTGGGCGTGGAAACCGTGCTGGTGGTTTGGCTCTAAATGCTACAGCTAAAACCACAGCTCCACGAGTATCTGCTACTGCTTGAAGATGTGTAACTTGGAAGTTGGTTGTTTTGAAGAGATTAAAGATAGTTGTGTTACTTAGTGCAGTTACCTGTTAGATTGATTTTAATAGGCATTAAAGGAGGTTATTTTACAGTTTTTACAGATGAGGTTTCTGAAATTTTTGTTAAGATGCATGTTTTTGTATGAATTTTCTTCCATAGGAGTCTTTTTTTGTGGATAATAGAAGGGCAAAGTAAAGGGTTTCACATATGCTATCTGGGTCCGGTCATACTAATTTCATGTTTGGAGCTCCATTTCATGATGGATCCTTTGTGAAATAATTGTTGGGCTTTTCTTCCTCTTGTGGTATGGATCAGGAGTCTGAAATTTTTTTTGGTCTGAATGTTGTTGCTTGTTATGTTATTCCACGAGTTTACGTTTAGTTGTCTAGAATCGGCAAATTTTTGTTGCTTATATGCATTCATTATTGTAAATCATTTATTATATGGTTCTATTAATAGGGTTTTTTTTTTTTTTTTTTCTAATTATATGGTTCTATCAATACGGTTCTTTTTTTTTTCTAAGGATGATAAATTCGATGAAAAAATGGGAACTGTTTTCTATGTATGCATGTGTAAATGCATAATAAAAAGTGTCTTCTTTTGACATAGGCATCAACTCATGCAATCGAGAGGAGGATAGGGGGCTTTGTACAGTAATTAAACAATAATATCATTTTCCAATTTTCTGCTTAACCTTGGGATGACTTGGTAGGCTTCAGAAGTTGTATTTAACGCGAATTCTAAAAAAAAAAATGTTGAAATTCCTACTCCGAAAACAAAACTGAAACAAAATGAAACGTTGACACAATCCACGAGCCTGAGGCCACATAGCAACCAGCATAAGCCACATACGAAAGTTCTATGCGGACAATCTAAAATCTCCGATTTTCCTACCGGTTTTCCATCAATTCTGGCAATGATTGATCGGAGATGAGTGTCATTAGACTTCTCTTGAAGTCTTCTTTCGTTTGGTATATATATATACTTCGGCCCGAGTTGTCGCCATCTTAGGTGACGGTAAGAAATTGTCCCCGGACAGAATCTTGAAGATTTCAGCTAAATCCAATGGTATGTGTATATATACTCATTTCTATATGCCTTGTATATGAAATTGTATATGTATATTATATACATACCAAACATAAAACTGTAGAATATACGGCCAATAATATTTTTAAGCCCCTATACTACCACCTTTTTATACATTAGCACCCTAAAAAAAAACGCATTTTTAAACTTTTGTACTACCTGATTCACATACACGTGCACCCTCCGTCCAATAGATAACGGTGCCTGTGACACAAACATTCAAAACTACATTGTTTTAAATCTAAGCCTCTTATGCGTTTGCTCTCTTGCATACACAAAGATTATCTCCTGGACTGCATTTTAGCTCTTTTCAGTACAAAGATAAAGTAAAACCAGAATTGAAAAAATTATATATTAGAGTTGTATCCAACTATGAGAAACAAAATTCATCCATAAAAGTTGTTTCAATGCAGTAGAATATTTTTTGTAAAAAAATTTTTTGAAAAAAAAAGGCAGTACAAGACTGCCAACCAATGTTTAACCAACCAATGTTTAAATTTAATCACGTGGTGTTTTCTGCTGGGCATTTCATCGAACAGTTTGTGCTCATCTCCTGCCAGTGCTTATGACATTTCTTCTTTCTCAACAGTTGTCGTGTTTACATTGACAATAGAATTCTTCAGTGCACCAAATAAATGTAAGATAAATAATACACCAAGGACTGATAACTTGCAATCAATGACATTGCAAAGAAACTCAATTGAAAATTGAAAACAGAACCTGGAGTGGTAAACGAATAGTGGCCGCCGCTTAACTGAATTGCCTCACCCAAAAAGATTTTGGTTGATCATCATAAGAAAAACCATAGGTGCTCAAGTACTTCGTGTAGCCATTCTTGACAGCCGATCCTTAGTTTCAAATCAACCCTAAAGGCTAACATGACAACCATTCATAAGCTAGAAGCCGACCAAAGATAAAGCCTAACAATCTTGACGAGTAGCATTGATTTGCATTCTTCTACTGCCGCTGAACCACCGGTCAGTTTTTGCATACTATGGGATTGTAAATATGGCCTCACACGCCCTCCATCTGTTTGTGCCACACAATATACACGAAAGATGCTCGTGTATATGGATGCTTTTCTTGTTGAGGGTGTTATTATATAAAATGGAGATTTAGTAACATGACACAAACATATTGTACTATTTGAAAAAATAGTACAAAACTATTAGAATTAGTAAAATAGCACAATAATGATAATGAATATTAGTGAATAGTAACATTTATTAACATTCATTATAATTCATTAATGTTAGTAAATATTAAAAGTGTTATTTTGTTAAAAGTATTATTTTATTAAATATGAACACAAATGTACTATTTTATCAAATAAAAATTGAAAATTGTACTATGAATTCCCTATACAAAAAGGTGAAATTACAAGGGCTTAAAATTGTTATTGGCCTCGAATATACATGTATAACAAAAAGGTCATGCAGATGCTATAATGGTCTACTGCATTTTTCTATTAAAAAAAAAAACTGCTGCTCTTAATAGTCGCGCTTCATATACAATCAGGTATTTATGTGCAATAAGCGCAGTACCAACCGTTATCCGATTGAATCATATCAAGGTAATTATGAAGTTGACCTTTTTTTTTTTTTTGACAATGAAAAAGAAAAGAGGTCAACTTCATAAAGCATGTTGCTTTTCTTTTTAGGTTTTAGAAAGTAGAAATGGGTAGTCAGGCAGAATTTAATCAGTTTTTAAAGGGAGAAGGAATTTCCAAATTCTAAAACAGCCACTTGAAACTTAATTCTTCTAATATGATAGTATAGACTACATCTCAGCATTAGTTAAAGACCAAATCCTTCGCATCTTTGAATTAAAACTCTCAGCAGAAGGAAACTTCAAACCCAGACAGACAGCTTATGCTAAAACAAAACCAACTTTAAATTTCTTGAATGCTTTTCTCAACTGCTAAATTTGCCAATTACAACGAAGCTTAGTTGCATGACACGTATAATGAACAGAATAAATCTAGACTTGGCATAAGTAAAATATGCTACACTTGAAGATATGTTGAGTCCCTTCTTCCAGGCTTCAAAAGTTTCACCTTTTTTTCTTTCTTTTTCTTTTTTTTTGCACAACCAAATATAATTAGATACCAAAATTGCAAGACTGGACAAACTCCAAATCATAGTCAACGTACTTTGTCCAGAGTGGTTTAAATTGGGCCATGGCAATGTCAAGCCATGGCTTCATGTTACCATTGAAGTGCACCACCGCAGCATTGCTAATCTCGTCCATGCTGATGCTTGGATTGTATCCAAGTCCCAAAACATGCCATGACTTGTCCAGTGGTTTTGTTGTTGAATAAAATGTGATCAGACCTGGTGGCAACGTCCCCAGTTTCCACAAAGTTCGGTTCTCGTTCTACAATAATATCACCCATTACACAATTTTAGTGATTTTCTAGCAGCACAGTACTATGAAAGAATGCAAATGATAGAATGCAACAAGCAATTATGCTACTGTAAATTGCATGCCAAAAAGGAAACATTCAAACATAAGTTGTTAATGGAAAAGTAAGACTAGCTTACCAGATTCTGCCAGTAATGATACTGCTCTGTGCACTTCTCCTTCCTCCATGCATCCAAATCAAAGAAGTTCATCCCATATGCCCAAGCACATGCCTTTGGATTAAATTTCTCCTTGATCAGAGGATGTGAGAAATTCATATACTGCGCATATCTGTGAAATGACCCAAAACAAGTTTCCACTGCCCCATTCACCTTTCCATCCATATCGATCTTCCACAACCCAGTTAAATCTTTCTGCACCACAATATCATCATCTAAAAACAATATCCTGTGCAACTTCGGATACATTTCAGGCAAGTAAAACCTCAAATGATTCAAAATTGACAAGTACTTGGGATTCCTAA
Source organism: Croton setiger (assembly GCA_948099555.1). Lineage (NCBI taxonomy): Eukaryota > Viridiplantae > Streptophyta > Magnoliopsida > Malpighiales > Euphorbiaceae > Croton > Croton setiger. The sequence goes on from CANUEY010567284.1 coordinate 20,068, forward strand.
ACTTCATATTTGTGGCATCCTTGGTTGCATTCTCGAGCTTATTCTCAAAATAAAACCTTTGGAGATTTCCAAGTTCCAATTGCCTGAGCACAGGCACATAGGAGGAATTCAAAAATTTATAATCCTCAACAGCTTTCACTTCTACATGTGCCCCATTATACTCTTTCAATTTGAACATTACCTGCATAGCCCCAAGATTCATTTTATCAGTCACAACATGAAAAACATGCTTCCAAGGCTCTTTTGCATTTTTCACTGCCGAGTTCACCACCACTGATGCAGCAATGACATTATCTGAGAAAATAGCATAATGGTAAAGCTTAGGATCCTCCAATTCAGGTGCTAGTGGCTTCCCTTCATCAGAATATTTCTCAGGATGCGCAATTCTCTCCTCCATCAACCTCATTGCAAGACAATGCAAGCTCTTAGGTATGGATTTCGCAGCAATCAAACTGGAAAAAGCCCCTTGCCTCTTGGCTCTAGTTAATTGCTCATTAACAGCAAAAATTGTATCTTTTAGCTTTTGAATTTTCAACTGATTGTCAAAACTTTCTTTTGCTTCAGCAATTACTTGGCGAGTAACTTTGATTCTCTCCTTCACTTCCTTCTCAAACTGTCGCAACGTGGATTCCTCAATTGAGGCAGAATCCGACTCCAACAGAGCCCTGTACGAGGGCTTGTTAAGGAGATCTGTGTAGTTTCTAGAAAGATCAGCAAAAACCCTGACAAGCTTTGAGTTCTCAAGCTTGAGTTTCCGCGCATAGGAAGCATAAGCGAGAGCTAGAGATCGGTGGTCGGCGGCTTGCTTTCTGATCTGATCCAACCGAGGCTTCAGTGGATCCGATTTCAGTGCAAGTACGGATCTTCTTCCGGATCCGAATGTATAAGGTATGCTTTTGAAACCCTAACAGTAAAAAAAAAAAAACACAATACAATGAGATGAAATTAGACAAAAATGTCAATCCCCATTCGCTTCAAATTTTGATCCATTGCATACAAAAGAGAGAGAGCAAGAAAGAGAGAGAAACAAAAAAAAAGAAACGGACAAAATCAAGTTATTAGAGGAAATAAAATTAATGTTTAATTATTAATTAACAGCAAAATTCCAAGATCCGTAAGCAAACATAATTAGCATTACACTTCTCTTCTATTCTAGATTAAAACGTAACATTGCAATTCAACTCATGATGTTCACACCAGATCTTGCTCTTGTTTTTCAGAAAAAAAAAAAAAAGAAAAAACCAAAATCAGATCAAGCAGAAGAGCAAGAGAGAATGTGTAACTTACGAAGTTACCAAGGTCTGCAGAAGCATGAGGATGGGAAGTGAAGAGAAAAGAAACACTGAAGAAGAGGAAAACTGCAATGGAAATGGCGGAAGCCAATACTCTAAACGACAAAGTAAAACTCCGTAATAATCCTCCTCCTCCTCCACTTCGCGACGAGCCCCTATGATTCGCCATTGTTGCTCGGAGATTTGATTGATTGATCAGTGAAAGAACTTAAAATCAGACGAAATTATTATGATTTATAAGCATAGAGAGAGCTTCCAGTGCTCCTCTTGGCTCTCGCTTTCAGCGACTTGAGAAGAGGAGAAGAAAAAGATAAGAGGAGGGATTTTACGGTGTTTTAATCAGTTTAATATTCTATAAACTGAAAATATGAAAGATCAGGACCGTGCATTTTTGTGGGGCCGAAAAGTCAAAGGTTAAGATTTAAGTTGAGGACAGTTCAGTTATTGTTGTATGCCACTGGGAAACTGGGAAAATACGCGGGTTTTATATAAATGATGTAGTTGTGGTGTCGGTGTGGGATTCTTTCTCCTAATTTTATATATTGTTACTATTTACTGCCCTAAAGGTGGCACCGTCGGTTACGGGTTTGGGAAAAATATTTAACCTTAGCTAGTCCGTCGAACTACTAGGGAGGTGAACCACTTTTTAATCCGCCGGCTGCGGTTAACTTGAGGGTCACGGCAGTTTGGCCGGTTATTTATTTATTTATTTTTAAAAAATAATAATAAAAATAGAAATAATTAATATGTTTGGATGGTTACTATTCAATACAGTTCACAGTTTGAAAATAATTTGAACCTAAATCATACCGTCCTTTAATGGTTCCGGTTACGATTCGGCCGGTTCAAGGTTGAAGCGGCGAGCCGGGCCGGTTAATCGGCGAACCCTGTGAGACTAATCCGTCCATAGCCATATTTATACTGCCCTTAAATTAAAATTATTACTTTCTTTTTCTAACTAAATTAAATTTACTACTTTCTTCAAAAATTAAAATTATTATTAATAATTAGTCCAATAATCAAACAAGTAGTTGTATATTCATAAATAATTTAAATAATAAGAAATTTATAAGTTTATCCCTACATTTTTATTTAATCTATATTTTTTCACTATATTTTTTAAAATAGAATTTTTGTCCTTATATTTTAGAAAAATTATACGTTTTCATCTTTTTATTGCTGAAAATAGGAACGGAAATTAATAAATTATGTCTCATTTGACTCGTTTCTTTACAATGATTATAAATATGACATTAGTTTTAACAAAAATAAAACCAATATACAGGAAAAAAAAAATCAATCAGCTGCTTAAACGGTATTTTAGGAATTTAAACAAATATATGTTGTTTTATTTAAAACCAATGTCATATTTGTAATCAAAACAACAAAATGATTTAGATGAATATGATTTATTAATTTTCATCCCTATTTTGGAAAAAAAAAAGCTGTACACCATTCAATGTATAGAGAATAAAATGTAGTATTTATATTGTATTCTCAATTGTTAACAATTGGAAGTATTTGGTTAGATAGACAAAATTCTCACAACTAAGCAATTGACTAACCAAAATTCAAAATTTAGGAGTGGTTATAAAGAATAAGGCAAGTCATTTCTGTTTGAGTTTTGATTTAAGGGAACAACAATTTTTCTCGTGGGTGAAAGGACACGCTAACAATTTTGCCTTCAAAACCCCAAAATTAGAGTTAAGGAACAAAATGGTCAAAATGACATTTAGTTTAATAATTTTTTCAAATTTCTTCTAATTTTTTTATTTTTACTTTTCTAGCCAAACCTCCAATTCTCAACGAAAACTAAATTCATATGGATTTCTTGTGCCGAAAATGGAGCTCGAAGTTTGACAACAGAGGCCGTGGTAGTTTACTTGGGTGGGTAGGGTGCATCTTAAAGAAAATATAGCTTAGTACTTAAACTTTGCAAACCAATTTAATAAGTCCAAATATTTTTTTTTTTTAAAAATTCAATTATGAACAAAAAAATTTAGGATGTTTTTTGGTTATATTTGTTTTAGAGTGAAAAACGAACTTTCGTCCAAATTCGGAATGAAAATAATGGAGAAATCCAATTCTTAGTGCCAAATTTTTGTATTAGTACAAACCATATACAAAACAAATATATTTTTTGCAATTTAGACCCGAATTAAGAATTATCCCCATATATTTTAAATTATGTATTAAAAATTTCAATTTTTTTGTCAAAATTTTGAATAATAAATAGTTGAAAATTCACATACTAAATTAAATTCAAAATAGAAAATTACATTTAATTTTTATATTGTGTTTAACTAACAGAAATAAAATTGATATTGAAAATGTGAAAATCACTTAAATCTATCAATTATAAACACTCATTTTTGTTGAGCAAAAATATTAATACAAATAATTTTTTTCAAAAAAAATTGAAACACTGCAACAAACGAAAGAAATCATTAGTTTTTTTTAATTAGTTGCTTTTAATTGAAAATAAAAATCATGTAATTGGGAATTTTATTTTAAATTTTTAGCTGAATTGAAGCTAATCTATCTTTCAAAATTATATGACTAATAATGGAATTGAGAATAGAATGATTCCAGATTATATGACTAATAATGGGTTGTCCAACTATATAATAATTACATAAAATGGACGAACAAAAATAGATAAAATTTGATGATAAATGTAACACCTTTATTAAAAGTTAAAACAAGAGCATAAATAAACATAGAATCAAACGATCTCAAAGTGCAAATCCTTCTAACTAATTACCCAATTTAACTCTATATTAGTGTTGAACCCCATAATAAACTACCTAATACAACGTTAGTGTATCAATTAAAATCATACGCATATCATGTTTTCATACATAACTACCAATTATACCTACTTTCATGCCAAAATTAAACATTAAACCAACTTATCATCCTTTTCTATTGAGGTTTGAGCAAAATGTATTTTTATTTTTTAATAACCAAGTTTGATTGAATATCTGTTCCCATTAAATTTGCATTGCTAGGGATTTAAATCTATGACTAATTTCGTATAATTTGTTTTAGTGTTTGTGAGTTGTTTGATTATAGGAGTAATAATTAGATAATTTCCGAAGAAAAAGAAAACTTGATATTAATTGGAATCTGCCCACTTATAGCACTAATTTTGGATTTCTCTTGTCTTAATTGTTCAGGTGATGCTTCATATCAAATTGGTGTAGGCATTGATTGTATTTTGTGAAATGGAGCCAAACACCATTCCGAGGCGTTTAATGCTGTTTTACCAAAATCCATTGAATGCTACTGCACCTACCTTAAATTAAAATTTGCATTCAATTTTCAAAATCCTTTGGAAAAACTCCTAATAAACACATTGGATGCCCAAACCAGACTAACTCCACATGAAACACATTGGCTGCCATCACCAATAATTCAATAAAAAAAAAAAATAAGGGTTTGCAATGCATTACAGCATCTCACATGTGACATGACAATTGCAATGCCCACCTTACACATTTCTTCAAAATATGGTAAACTTTAGTGTATCCATTATTTTCTTTAGCCCATATATGAGCGTTGATTTTATTAAACATAATACCAGCAGCCCCCACTGCCCATGTCCCACTATTTCCATTCCAAATCCTAATCTCCAAAGCAAGACATACCCAGTTAATATTCCAACCTTTCTCAAACCTCATAGAATTAACTCTCATTCTTCCCTTCCCTCTGCACCTCTCAACAATTGCATTTTATGAAAAAGAAAGATTATTATAACATATTTACTTTACGATCCTTGAAACAAAATAATAGTACATATTTTCATTTTGAGACATTAAGTAATAATTAAAGGGATATAATAAGAAAATATTTGTTAAATTAAAATTAATGATAACCCTTCTTCCCATGCTTAGTTACATTGTGCAACCATCCAATCCCTTTGAGTGCTTTGGAAATCTTGACAAGATTAGGCCTTCCCATTCCCAAATTCATCTTTCCAGCTGAAAATTTAAGTGCTTGCAAGCAACATAGTTGTGCATTACTCTCTTCTTCTTCCTCTTCCTCACTATCATTATCATAATAACTATTAAAGCTTCCTTTCTTTTCTTTCTTCGATTTGCTTTTCGCTTGCAGTTTGATGGTATCAGTCTCATATGTCTCCCAAAGCGAATCCATGCCTTCGCCTCCATCTGCATTGTGTCTCTCCTCGAAAAGCTTGCATGCTAAGGTTCTTCTCCACTCTTTTTCTTTCCTCATTGATCCAAAGCTTCCAAGATTAGATTCCATTGTCTGATAATTATCTGATACTTTCGAATTAGAATCGTAGAAAGGACTCCTCGAATCAGCTTCAAGTTTTTGCGAATTCAGTCTCGGAAAGTTCTCTCTACTACTGTCATCATTACCACTTACTTTAGTGTTACTTAGTGTATGAGTCCTTGCCTTGGATCCACTTTTGCTGAATATTTCTTCTTTCTTCTGTTCTTCGCCTTTATTGGAAGTCTCACTCAGTGGCTTGACTTCTTTTTCTTCCTTTTGGATTGTGAATTCTTGAAGCTTGTTCTTTTCCTGCAAGAACCCCCCTAATGTCTTCTCTTCCACTATCAATTCACAACACTCAAGCCTCGTAATCGCCACAGAATTCTCACTAACATGGGCACTAATTACCTTTACTTCATTGCTTTCTAAGCAGTTCTTCTCAACTTCAGGCTCATAATCCTCAATTTGGCTCTCTCTAACATCAAAATTACAAGTATCAAAAACAATCTTGTACATTTCTAGCTCCTCGAACTGATTAACCCCCTTGTCATTCCCATCTTCTTCATTCACTTTAGACTGCAATTTCTCTACAGCAGCTTGGTATGTTCCAAGAACAAAGCTGGCTTTGGATTCAGAACTCAAATTTTGAAGAACAATATTTGGAGAGACAGTGAGAAGAAGAACTAAGAGTAAAAGAAAAGCAGTGATGAAGAGAGGAGAAAGAAAAGAAAGGATCTTGAAGAAATAAGGAAAGAAGAAAATGAAGTATAAGAAGTAGAGAGGATGAGACAAAATGAAAGAACAAAAAGAGAACACGTCAGAGAGAAGAAGACTTAAGAAATGTATTTTCTGGGGAGTAGCAGATGAAGAAAATTCAGACATTTTTGTTTTCTTGTTGGTTCTGTTTGAATTCTTGAAAGAAACAGAACAAGAAGAAAATGGTGAATTATGGGGGAAAAAAAGTATGAAGAAACGAGAGAAGAAAAGTGAGGAAATGGAAGTAAGAGCGGCGTTAATAAAGGAGAGAAATTTTTAATATAAATATCAAACGAAAGGAAACAAACAATAAAGCAAAAAGAAAGCAACTTTAGAAACTTTGCTATGTTTCTCTTATAACAACCAACTTTATTCAACTTCTTTTCTTTTCTGCTAGTAATTAAGATTACTGAAGGAACCTCTCAACAACTCTATTTTCATGTTCATGGTAATTTTTTCTATATTCAACTATTCTACAATGCCTGCTCAAATTATATAAAAATATGTAGTATTTGGCAATTTATAAATGGTCGTGGAGGATGATTGTTATTAATTTTTATTATTATTCACTAACATAGTTTAGCTTGTAGAGTTTATAAAATTACATGTTCACAACATACACTTATTAATAATAATATTCATGAATTTGGAAATTCTGAATTTCTTATGATATGGGTAAGTGATTAGTTGTGTTTAATGGTGAATAATTAAATAATCAGTTGGCAACAAACAAATAAAAATGGGATTTTAATATTTAGTAGGTACTACAGTTGCAAAATTGAATTTGATATAATCATCTAAATTAAAATGGGAAGAGTAATATTGCAAATAAGCATGTGAAGAGATTAAAGAATAAGAGAAGATGATTGATGAAGGAGACAGGAGAGTAGATTAGTTGCACATGGCAAACCACTCATAGCTACTCAATTGCATTACCCTCTTCCTTTTCACCACTCTACTGACCCCATATGTCTTCTATATAAGAATGGAGGTATTTCTTTACTTTCCTTTTTCTTTTCATATTTCACTCTGCATTGTATGTGCAGCAACAAAAACAACCAAACTAATGAACAAAGAATCACGTTATCCTTTTTCTGTCCTTTACTAGTTAAAAATGAAATGACAAACGTTCAGAACCCCAATTTGTTGACAGATTTAAGAAATTACTAGCATTAATATCCGTGCAAATCAATTTTTTCAAGCATTAACCATCAAGGCATATTAGAAACTTAGCTATAATTGAGAAGCTGGGTCCAAACATAGCCAACAACTGGAGACTGAAATGTATACTGTAAATAATTTTGTCAGCAATATAAGCACGCATAAAGAATCCAAAAGCAGATCAATTTTCCTCTAGAAAGATCTATTTTCTTAACCACATATCAACGTGCAAAAAAAGGGTACAGAGGCGGTCTTCCCAGATAATATTGAGTAGCACCAGATAAATCTGTAATATCAACTAAAAGTCTATCTGCATTTTCATCTTTATAAGCAATTTAATTATATAAATGCCATGGCTGAGGTGCAATTCAGCAAAGTAAGGACATTATGGCTAATATAATCATACACAACCGGACCCGCCTTTTTGACAATTTTTACCATGTGCCCCCACGCTGAGAAACCACTTTCCCACCAGTTTTGCCTAAAGAAAGCATCTTTAGGGTCAAACACCAAACAAAAAGATTTTCTAACTGGATCCTAACACCTGTCTATTTTAATCCTTCCTCCAGTCTGTCTTATCCAATAAGAACTAAAAGGGGGAAGAAAGAAAGATGATCACCAAAGAACCATTACCATGATTCATGAAACACGTAGAATGTCTGCAAAATGAGCAACCAGTAACAAAGGAAGCTAAATTAATGACCAACCACCTCTGCTATGTTTGCATCAGAGTTAAGAGCGTCATTAGCACTTGTCCGTTCATTTTCAGGCAACTCTTCATATTATCAAGGACGACGATAATAATTAATTTCAAGTGAATGATCTAAGTCTAACCATTACTTATAACCCGATTCCAAGCTGTTGTACAATCGCACGTCATATATAGAACAAATTCTAAAAACAATACTCCAACTCCATATAATTGAGATGCTATTTCACCATATGCATTAATTCCAAATTCATTGCACAATTTCAAAAGGATATTTCCATCATAAATTCATAATAACAACCTTATCCCAAAAGGCTACAAATTTAAGAACTTAGTACAACAATATATTCATTCACATTAGATAAAATAGGGCAAAATTCCTAATATTTCATAATACCATTTTGGAAAATCCTCCATTCACTCTTAACAGATTTTTAAGCTTGAGTAGCTAAGGCACCTGTCACTTCATCATAACAGCTTCATTCCGTCATAACAGGCTTATTCTCATTTGCTTTGGGTCTCTGTTCCTTTGGCTTTTGCTCCTCCATTTTTCTGAAACATAAAACAAGATTATATCAATATTTCAGACAATCAATAAACAAGATATGCATCATGTATCAACATAATGAAAACTTAGATGAAATCCAAAAAGGAGGTTCAATTGTCACTAAAAGAATACGGAGATCTTGATGATTAATCCAAATATGGCTAGCTGACAACCGTTCATGAATTAAAAGGAACAAAGACTCGTTGAGTTTAGGATCAAACCACAATAACGAAAAGGCATACACTAGTTGACAAACATAATGACAATCAGTAGGGAAAATAATTCTCAGTTTGGAGCTATCTTTTTGAATACTACTTAAATGCGTGAAATGCCAAATACTACGAAAACTCAATGTGCCAGTATATCTTTATTAATACTACTTAAATGCGTAAAATTCCAATCACTACGAAAACTCAATGTGCTCAGTAGTTGCAAAAGGATTAAGGAATGTTATTGAATGGCCAAAAGAAAGGTAAAAGGAATGACGAAGCAAACAGCTGAGTACAATGGCTGTTGAAGAAGGGAAAATATACAAATCCTTAAAACAACTTTTCCATCTAATTTAAGACAAGAAGGAGAAATATGTCGTAAATACAAAGAAAATTGCAAATTGGAAAAGCTGGCTGCTTTGCAGTATTGTATCATGACTCAAATAAAGGAAATCAAATTTCTCTAAAGAAACTTGAAAGCAAAATCTCAAGTTCAATAGGTATTACAAACAAATTTATTTGAAAGCCAGCGCAAACACAGGTCATACAAACGACAATACAAGTATACTCATTGTTTGCATTCAATTTGTCACATTCATCCATCCGTACATAATGGAAAATTAGCATGGCAAAACCTCCAACTTAAAGGGCTGTGAAACTAATTTTTTTAGAGATAGTAATATAAGAAATTGGGTACATGAAATCCAATTTTACAAATCCATATTTTCAAAATTAAAGTTCAGCAGAAAAAGCTCAGGTTAGCATTTTAGAAATTTAAACGAACTGCTGCATATCAACCAATGATCCTGAACGGACTATTGTATTACAACTAGAGCACAAAGAATCGTACAAAATCCACAAAATCCAGAAAATAACAACTAAAACCTAAAACATTCCAAACGAAACTAAGATATTCACAAATTTAACCCCAAAAAATTATATACACATATGTTCTTAAATCATTGCAAATACCTCTTGTCGGAGGAACCGCCCTTCTGACTGAGGAAGGAACGGAAGAGAGGAGAGTTGACGTCGTAAATCATTGTCGAGATTTGCTCTGGATAAACCCTAGATTTTGCTGTGCCGCAAAACTTGTTCAAACCTTCTCGTCTCGTTAAATGCTAAGGTTTCAGAAAATTACGACCATCATATTTTTATAGGAAAAAGATATTTGGGCCGGTAGGATTGGATCTAGTTATCTTTCGGACCCAAACTGTTAGATGGATATGGACTTTTTTCCCTAAACTCAATCTAGTACGCATAGGCATAAAAATCCTTCTCTGGGTTGTTTTTGGAAACATCCACAATTTAGGGGCAAAATCGAAATTGACCAACAAAGTTTCCCAAAATCAAAAAAAAAAAAAAGGCACCAGTAAATTAAAATGATTTTTTGAACAAGTTGAAAAAAAAAAAAGGAAAAATGCAGGAGATTGGTAGATCAAAGGAATAGCCAAAAGAGATGATCGACGCCGCCTCCACCAACTGAGGAATGGAGAGAACCATTTGATAGCCTAAACAACATTGAATATCCCAATAACTTCTAAATATTCATATGGTAGCTGAAAGCCGATGAAAACGTGAACCCTATTCACTGTCGGGAAATTGTGATTTCACATCACAATTAGATGAAAATCTCAACGATTCACAACGAATGGAGGTTTCTTGATGTTTCCGTCAAGTAGCATGCAACTGGTGAAGAATCCAAGCAGTTTTTGTCGAGATTCAAACAGAAATCCATCAGTTGCAGTGAAAATTCGCTAGAGAAAAATGAGTTTGCAACCTCTCACGATTTTCAGCAAGAAACACTAGTTTCCGTCGTGATTTAGGTCATTAGCGTGGAGCTAAAGTTATTTCGATGAGGTTTCGTCCAGTATCGATGCGGGTGCATTGGATTTCGACCGGAAAATTATTTTTCCTTGTCGTTGAAAAGCGCAATTGCTAGAATGTTTTGCCAATCCGTGACCTGAAAAATGCAAACTATCGAAAAATTATGTATGCATGTCATACAACCTATATATGTTTAGTAGCTAAAATGAAATTTTTATTATATTTAATTGTTTGTCCTAAAAAGTTCTAAATAGTGTTTTTTACATATTTTGACAAATGTTTATTTTTAGTGGATGTTGTATAATATATTTCAATATTTAATTTTTTTAAAGAATTCTTGTGTCAAACAAATTCAAAATGACTGACATTAAAGTTTGATCCATACTCAAATACTTAATTTAGCTCCACTTATTTTTTTTGGAGAGAAGAATATAGCGTAATAATAATTTTTAGTTTGACAGCGCGGTCAAATACCAATTTCTCTGCTTTCTATCACTCTCACTATCTCGCGAATAGGTGGGGTGGGTGGGACCAATATAGAAGAAGCTTCCCTCCACAGTTTAACATGGCCGGCACTACACTACAATTCTGTGCATCATTTCATTAATGTTTTTAGTTTTTACCATTCAATAATAATAATCCATTCAAATAAACTCCAAAATGCTTCGACTTTGAAATCTTTTTTTTTTATCTTCCTGTTTCGGACTTTCGATTGAAGAAAAGTCAATAATCGCACAAATCTCCGACCACAAAAATCAAATGTGTGGTAATTTGTAGCTAATCATAGCTTAAATAAATTTCCATGCGCTAATTTAATATAATAAAAAACAAAATTCAACCAAATAAAAGTAAGTTTTATGAGTTTGAACCTAAGGATCTTAGGCACCATATTTTTGTGGTTAGGCTTAGATGGTTTACTTCAAGCAAAAGTAAATTTGATTTAGCAAGCTTAATTAATTTAGCCATAAAACGCCACTTAATTGTTTTTTGCCAAGTCAAAAATATACACTGCTTGCTTCTGATTACTGTCTCCATAATTGGCAAATTTTAACCATATAGTAATATTTCTATAAATATAAATTGAACTGACAAAATATTAGTTCAGTTTATTAAAAGACATTGAGCTAAATTATATTTATTATAATTATTAGATTAGATCAGATCAAATAAAATTTAATTTAATTAATTGAATTTAATTTTTTTAAATATTTGAAATTTTATTAGAATCCAAAGGTTAAAAGACAAAGTCATTTAATATATTATAGAAAAAAATTTAAAATATCTTTTTACAATACAATAATTGTTTAAAATATTAAAACAAAATATATACTATACTCGGTAGATTATGTAATTTTAAATAGTATAAAATTACCCATTCAGAATTTGTGTTATTTTTAATTATAAAACGAGCTTACCTGATAATTATATCATTAACATTTATAATGATCTGTGGTGTAGTGAACAAGCAGAAACAATAACAGTTAGAGAAGCTTTTAATTGGGTTAAATTTTAAACTTGGCATAAGGTTGTGATTCTAATTTAGTTACGAACACTAACAATATTACTTTTATGATAATTTTGCTTTTAATCTCTATCATTTTGGAGATAAATCATTAGACTTTTGTGATTTTATTTACAGCGAATATTAATACTTGTATTCAGAATTTCTTTATATTTATCCTTCAAATATATATGTTTTTATATTCACATATATGTTCTCTAAAAAATAATTATTTGTTTAATTAATAATTAATAAAAATTATAAAATATTAGTAGTATAATAAATTTTAATACAAATTACATAAACACGCTTAAAAAAATTGCAACATAATAAAGGTGAAAATAGAAGATGATCAATGTATATAAAAAAATATTATTTTAATTTAATATAATGGGTTTAATAGGGGCGTGTGAGGTTGGCGGGGATATTATCTAGAGGCTTATATGGCAGGCCGCCCATCCAATCACAACTCGTCGGTGCCCTTTGCTCTCCCCAACCAACCGACGCTATTAATTATTTGCTTCTCCCACTTTTCATACTACCCTCAACAATCTCTATTATACCCATTTTGTCCCCCGTACACCTCTGCGTCTAATGACTCTATTGCCATTGTCTTTATCCAAAACGTGCTTTTTAGCTTTTTTCTTTTTTTTTCCCTTCTATTTCTTATTTCGGAATATTACCTCGTCGGGCATTTAAAATGTCCTATTGAAATTAATATATATAAACTCAATTTGGTAATTCATCATTAACTAAGTTATGGTTTGACTACATTAAAAAAAGGTACGAATTTAATTAATTAGATTGAAATCCCTTTTAGAAAATTAGGCTTGAAATTAAAATAACTCAAGTTCGAATTTTAAAATTCAAATATAGAAGTTGATGAACTTTATATTGTGATCATAAATATAAATATTAGTTTTGAAGGATTACTACTATATCTTTATTTTTTTTTTAACTTTAAGGGTGTAGGTAGAAGGTTTGAACTTTAATCTATTAGAGTCATAGGTGGACTTGTGATAAGGTTAGGTTAAAAAATTAAGAAAATTGTAATAAATATCATATTCTATAAATTTCAATTTACTAAATATCATATTTTTTTAACATTGAATAAATATCATAATTCTAAATTATTAGATAAATGTTACATTTTAATTATCAATGAATATGCATATTAGTTTGTATATATAAATTTTGTAAATAATAAATATTTATAGTTCTCATTAAAAAAGATTTTAGCATGTATTATATTAGTGAATAAAAGTGTTGGAATTATACTCGATATGAGCTTCACAAAAAGACACGGTCTCAAGCGATCAATGACTTCAAATCCACAACTAAGATCAAGAAATGATTAGGTCTCGCTCTCTTCACCCTATCATGCGCCCGACTCTTGTCTAAAAAACCCGAAGGTCAGTCCGCTGTGAGTTTGAGTGTCATGTGCTGTCTCAAATGCCAAAAAGGTGCATATGTGCAAATTTTTTAATAGTTGAAGGGTTTAAAGACAATATTTGTAAAAGGAGGGGCTCTGTAATACAAGGGCCTGAAAAAGTGTTTGGCCAACCAAAATGAACCATCAATAGAAGAAAAAGGTCGAGCCGTTTTGAAGGTACATTAAGGTTACACTTACATCCAAATTTTAGATTTTAGTGCCCTAAAAAATAGTCCACTTGTGCCAAATGTATAGGATACCTACCCAATTACTAACAAAATCACTAACATCTGCCCATATCTTCTCTAATTATACCTCCCCCTGAAAGCCGCTCTATATCTCTACTTTATTATAGCTTCCCTATATTTATCAACTCATTATTTTCACTTTATTTATTTGAATTTAATAGTGGTTTGACTTTGTTGGTACAATTTTAAGTGCCACCCAATTTTCCTTATTACGGTATTATTCTTGTAAACTGAGTGTTATTAATTTTGTTTGTAAGAGTATCTTCTTTTTCTCTCTATTAAACTTCATTTTTCTCTACTTATGAGAGTGTTAGAGATAATCTATTTATTAGGAAATAACAAATATTAATTTTAAATTTGAAGATTATCATCTCAACTTTTGAATGATAAAATATTATCATAGAAAAAGAACATATGGTCAAATCTTCCCAGGGTCACATTTAATATCAAATGGTAAGTTATGATTAAAATTTTTATATGCAAAAAAAGAAAAAAATAATATCTCATATTTTTATAGAATTTGTATTTACCAATCACTTTAAACTTAGTTTTTATTGTTTAATGTCACCCTAAATTCAAATTGCCGGTGAAAATTGAACGATCATAGTAAATTTTAAGGATTTTTTTGATATATTAGATGCTTAAGTGCCACAACTTGGAAGAGTTGTTGTAACTGCCTTTAGAAAGCATTAGACCCTGACATTTCTGGGTATTTATTGGATTCAGACATGGAAGAAGAAGAGGAAAAAGATCTATGCTTCATGAGGTATCTGACAAGCAGGTGGGGAAGACCAGAAATATAAAATATAACAGCTAGAATTACAATAATAGAAAGGATAGTTGGACTTATTCTATTATAAGAAGAAAATTATTTCTGGTAATCACTAGTATACGACAATGAAGGAGAAGATGAGGAAGATGAAAAGGAATGCAAATAGGGAGGACGGTAAGATAAATCACCAGATTTTTGCATAATTTGAGACTCAATCCAAGACATTTTAGTATTTACTCAATCAACATGTATTAAACAATACTAATGTCACCCACAAGCTCCTCTGTAATTGAGATAAAATTAAAAACCTAACTCATATATTGAATCAGTAAACAAAAGAAGTAAGAAAATTTCATGCATTTGCAAGAAACCCAGTTCATTTCACTCTCAAAAACCAAAATGATTACTTAACTAGCAGATTTCGGAGCTAATAAAAACAAAAAGATGCCACTTTACCATCATTGCTTTGACATGAAGCCCAACTAATTAGCGTACAAGTAAAATGAAAACGAAGGCTTTTTCTATCACTTCGAAAATGTCAAGGAAGTTGTCGTTTACCTACCTCAGTCCCTAAAAACAGAAGTGGTCAGAGACAGTGGATTTCAAGAATAATATTAACTTCACAGAAAGTGGTCGGAGAGGCTCGAAATCAGCGTCGGCGTTGGCTCCCAATCGAGCGACGGTTCCCACTTCTCTGGCCATAGAATGGCGATTTGAAGGGCAGAAATGGAAAGTTGGAAAAAGATGCGTCGATCGGTGACCTTAAACTTTTCGTCGAAGATTCACATCGCCGGTAACGGCGGTTTGAACTTCCTTCTTCCCTCTTTCTTTTCTTCATTTTTGTTTTCGCCTCACTATAACCGGAACAGCTGCAGCAAAGGGCTGCCGCCGTCTCTAAGCACCACCACCGGCCTGACTTTCTTTCTTCTTCTTTTCCTCTTGTCAGTAACTGTGTGAGAGAGAGAAGAAGAGGGAATGAAAAAGAAGAAGAAGAGTGGATTTAGTTTTTTCCATTTTAGAAATATCCACGTCAGGGCCGGACCAACACTCATCCAAGTGCCACCAATTAAGCATCTAATGTGTCAGAAAATATTAAAGAGCTCCTTAAATTTATTGTTCTCATTCAATTTCTGCCATTAATTTGAATTCAGAATGACACTAGACAATAGAACCTAAATTCATAATTATATTTAATTAAAGAACTATTTTTAATGTTTCAAAAAAAATCAGCAAGATTCAAATAAATACCGATTTATTTTTTAAAAAAATTCTAAGTAAGAAAAAAAGAAAGATTGAATATTTGAAGAACAAGTGCAATTTAAAACAATAACTGATCATTGAATTGTAAAATAAAATAAATTTTACATTAAAACACGTTATTTACATGAAAAATTCAGATTTTTATTAAAAAAAACACCATATAATGGCGTGTATATATTTTCATGAAGTCAGATTTTATTATATATGCAACCATTTAAATTTTAAGACTAGAGATTTATTGCCAACCTATTTAAATAAAACGTGAATTAATCTAAATATAATTATGGTTTAAAAAAGCTGTATATAGATGAAATCCAATCCGAACATATTTTTAAGAAAAAAAAGGAATTTTTTTTAACATACGCAGGGAAATTTATTTTTATATCTTTTATCATTTAGGGTGGATTTTTTTAATCATTATATTTGATTTGCAGTATTTTATTTGATAGAAAGTTTTTAAAGAAATAACGAGAATTTATTTTGAATTAGAAAATTATTGCTTAGAACGCATTAGAAATATTCAACTATTATATTATTAACACATAAAAGACCAAAAAAGTTAAATTATAGTTACAATTTTTTTTTTTTTTAAGTTATAGTTATAAATTACTATCAAATGTAGTACGTTGAATATATTCTAAAATTAATAATATATATTTTTTATAAGTGAAATTTTTATTTATAAAAAATATAATTGTACTTTTTAATTATTCTATATTTGTAAGACTTTTCTATTTCTAAACAAATTTATAATCACCCATCACACTTATATTTTTATTATAGTATTCACTACCTTTAAATAAACTAGCGGTTTTTAATGTACGTTATAACCATCTATATGTTTAAACACTTGTTACTTTATTTTGTAATGCTTTATATTTTTATTTAATCATATCAAAAATTAATTACTAAAATATAAAAAAATAAAAATTTAAAATCTATAATTTTCTATAGCTAAAATATTTTTGTTTAGCTAACATTTAAATGCAACATACTTTATATATTATAGTTTTTTTAGTTATTTTAAAAAGAATCTACATTAAGTTAAGAAATAATTAATTAAAATAAAATTTCTTATTATTAAGATACATTCAATTTTAATAAATTAACAATTAAAATATTATTTTTATTATAATATAATTTAATTTTTATTAATTAAAAGTTAATATATTATTCTTTATTTTAATTTAATTTAAGTTTATTTAATTAATCATTAATAATTATATAATATTCTTTATTTTTTTTCTTCAGATGAGGGATAGAGTCCTTTTAAACTAAGAATATAGAGTCCTTTTTTATTCTTATGTATTTACTTAAATCATTATCTTCTATTTTTTTTAGAAACTTATCTTCAATTAAGAACTAGAATATAATAGGAAACAACCATCAGACTATTTTTTATGACAAACAATTGGATAAAATGAGACTAATTACTTAAAACGGAAGTAGTAGATAAGTTTTATCTTATAAAAAAATTATTAATTAGTAGAATTATAATAAATTATAGCATAATTTGAGTGTATTAATTAATTTTTTATTAATTATGAGAGTGGAAATTAAAAAAAAAATAAAAATACTGTTTTGAAAATTAATGGCACTTGTTTAGGAACGTAGTACTACTTGTATTAGGAGTTAAGGAGAAAACACCTGTTTAGGAAGCAAGGGATGGGATAGAATAGCTTATAAGCAGAAAAGTGAAAGGGGGCCAAAACGGTAATTGGAGAGTGAGGAAAAAGCGTGGCAAACAAATATGGTATTCGGAAGGGCAAAAAGGGAAATGACGGAATCTAACCTAACTAAAGTACACAAACAAGCATACGTTTAATTTTATTTTGTTAAAAATTTATTTTAATCTCTCAATAAAAAGAAAAAAAAAAAAAAACTCCATTAACAAACAAAGAAAGGAATAGAAAGTGAGAAAAAAATAGGAATTGGGGAGCCACTCAGCAGCAGCAACACCCTCATAAAAATGCCAACGCTCCAAAACCAACGAAAGGTGGTAGATTAGAATTAGATGCATGACCCTCTCCTCCACACCCACATCTCTTTGACTCTTCTCACCACCTTCTCCTCCTCCATAATCCCTTCTCTTCCTTTCAGATTTCACCTCCTCCTCCTCCTCCTCCTCCACCACCGCCACCACCTTGTCTTTGAGGTACAAAGACCTTAGACCTTGACTTTTCTTTATACTTCTTGTTCTTGTGGCTTTTATCTTCTTTCTAGATTGTACATGGTTTTTGCTTGCTTGCTTTGTTGGTTGGTTGGTTGGTGTGTCGACTACTCTCTCTCAGTTTGTTCATGGCCATTTTGCTTTTTGGGCCTCAAAAGAGGCATAAAACTCTGCTTTTCATGTTGGGCTTTTGTGGGTTTCTCTTAGATTTTCAATTTTTTTGTATGGGAGTGGCTGTTTTGGTTTTAGTTTTCGTTTTCGTCCTTACTTTGGGTATGATCCTTTCCTATCTAATCCGCCATGAAAGGTGGTAGGTTGATGGGGGTTGACTTCTTTTCCACGGACAGAGGGAATTGGGTTTCTTCGCCTTTCACCGTTTTTGTTCGTTTCTTTTACCTTGATAATTATTCTATTAATCTCCACTCACTCGTACCAATGTTTCTTTTCGATTTTCTTGATTATTCGATTTTTCCCCTCTGTCACCTTGTTCGTTGTTTATAATTTGATTATCTTCTTTTCTAGAGTTGAAACAAGTAGTTTTTTACAAGTTGCTTCTTCACATTGTATACTTAAATTGAATGTGGACTTGATTATGTAGTGTGAATAACATCCATAATTAACTGTACAGAGGTTAGCCGGATATAGCTCCTCTCTTCTTAGCTTAACTTTTAAGGGAATCGTTATTCTTTCTTTTTCCATTACTTTCTTTTGGGGGGTATTAGCACCAGCTAGCAGCTTACTTGCTGTGAATCTTTTCTTTTGTGTGTGTGATTGATGGTTCCTGGTATTGGAACTTTGAATTTAAACATATAAGTTATGATATAGCTAGGTTGCACCAGTATCGTCTTTAATACCATCAATAATATCGTTTTGGCACTCGAATGGACTCAACTCAATTCTCTGCAAGTTTTGGTTATGGGTTTATAGTTCTAGTGAAAATTTCTCTGTTTGCTTGCATATTGTTAAGCAAAACTCCATGCTTTAAACAAGTTCTATTAACACTTGCATATACAGCTAGCTATAGTACTGGGATTAATACTAGTGGTTGTCCTTGTGTTGTGATGTCGGTTTGAAGGCACCGATAATCTTTCACTGATATTTTTCCTTTTAGGATCCTGTATCATGGCCAACGGCTGCATCTCCTCTGAATTTTATTTTATTTTCCAACTTCATTGATTCATGTTATATCAGTGCTTGTAATAAATTTCCTTTTTAGAACAATTGTGATCTAATGTCTGTAAATTTTATTCCTTTTGTGGTCATTTTAACATGTTTTCTACTAATCTTGCTTTCGTTTGCATAACTTTGATCGGCAGTGGTAGTAGATCTTGACCTTTGAGATCCAAGAAGCAAGTTGATTAGTGCTAAGGGCCCTCGTTCAAGCCATCCTCGGCTGAAACGAAGGCTATAATCAGTAATGGTTAGCTTACGGAGGCGTAAACTCTTGGGTCTATGTGCTGGTAAACACTAATTGAAATACATTGTACTTTGATTGAGTATGCTTTTTGATTTATCCATATTAGATAATTCTATATACTTTTCTAGTAACACATTCTGTAAGTAGAAGTTATGCCTATATGGCACTCTACTATTCTTTAGAACTTTTTTACTAGTGTTGTCTTAAGTACATTCATTCTCTAATATTTGATTTTAGTTGAAATTTCTTTTCTATTTAACTAAATAAATTTATGAAATTTTTTAATTTATTTAAAAACTTCAATACTTATGTATCATTCTTGAATATTATCAACTTTACGGTTCTTTGTAGGGAGAAGTTCTTTCTTGACTCCACTTCCTCGATTTTTTGATCATGGATCTATGGTGAGCTCTAACCACAATGCAAGATCTGTAAGTGTGCATCCCCTGCCATTGGATGATGTCAACCAGCTAGGGGAGGTAAGGACAGCTTGTAATTTCTATTATTTATTGTCATAATATGCATGACGTAGTATCTTTGTTTGGAAGCCTGTAAATGTAACCGCTGTTGATGCTAGGATGTGAATTTTTATTTACAAATATATAGGGTGGATGTGGTTTCTGAGTCAGTTTGCATCGGCCTCTGAACAGAATAGACAGTCCTTTACTTTCTTACATCCAAACTATTTTTTATTTCCATTTTGAATTTGTGGATAACTGGTGTATCAGTATCTGGAGAGTTACGTAACGATGTCCACGTGTTAATAGAAAAAGTGGATGGTTGGATGTTTCTCTCCCTTCAATTAATGATGTTATTGCTATAGTTTAATTATGTGTATGCAAACATTAGGCATCTTAATAAGTTATCACATCACTATAAAATAGGAAAGTTTTAGATATTATCAATCTGTTGATTTTCATGCACATACAATATGCATGAGTTTAGGACGCATGATCTGATGCAAAAGAGGAGGAACAGGCTTGTGCAATTCCAGTTACTAGGACAGGGAATTAGGATTATATTAAGTCCAGTTGGTACCACAGTTGGTTGCTTTTGAATTATAAGGTCCCTGATACTTAGGAAACACAGTTTTCGTTGTCAAGCATATATGTTTCCCACATTGGTACTTCTTAAGGTTTGATATGGAGATAGAGTTTTCTTTGTTCAAGCTTACTATTATGTTGATGTAAAGGATTTTAATTTTTGGGTAATCATTTCATGTAACCTGGGTTTAATTTTTACTGTTGTATGATGGAAATATGATATGAATGTTATGTTCTCCTTATTATGCGCATGAAAAAAAAATTTAAGATCCATGAAATTATATGAATGTATTGATATTGATACGGTCAGTGGAAGTATCATATTTGTGTGATACTTGGTTTTAAAATTTCTATGTTGAATTCTACAATTTGTAGATGCATAATAGTGTTTCATGTTGTTTGCCAGAAATCAAGTGTCAAATTTGGAGCTGGTTCATCAAATGCATCAGCTTCTAACTCATCAAAAGAGCAAGAATCTCAACCATATCCAGGTTTGTCTATTTAGAGAAATACTGAGCTATTTTTGTTTGGTTACATGCAAGATGAATATCAATTGCTGTTTGTGTAGGTTATCACTCCATATTTGATTTTTCATGGGTAACTTGCTTAAAAACATGCATATAACATGCATCGCGTACATACATGCATATAACATGCACCGCGTACATAGTGCTCTAGATATGCTAATTGTAAAGTGGGACAAGATTGGAAATGATGGAGAGGCGGTGTGATGTAACTTGTCCCAACAGCCAGCAGGGATAGGTTTCAGATGAACTGCATCTTCTTCATCAAATTTAGTCCTAATTCATTAGAATGGTTCTCTTACAATCTAGAGTTGTAACTAAGGAAACACGTTGGAGTTCTTCAAACATGAAAGTCATGAATCTAGTGGACATGAATACTTAATAGAGTGTCAAGTATTAAAGCATTATGTTTCCAAGTCTTTTGTATTACTCAAACTTACGCTTTTATAGAGATGTCGATTATTGGAATATGAAACTCTTTTGTATTACTCAAACTTACGCTTTTATAGAGATGTCGATTATTGGAATATGAAACTCTCCAATTTAATCTCCCCCAACCGGGAAAAAGATAATAATGAAATAAAATAAAACAGAAGAATGAGCTGAGGATTGAAGGTCATATATTTTCAGCCAGGGGATTGAAGGATGCTGTAGCGGAGAGATTTTCTATGAATAAGAAGCAAAGTTAGTAGTTTAACCAACGGTAAATAATGTACTTGATTACTGCTAGAGGCACTGAGGGCGTGTATAATTGTAGTAAATGGTAAATCGAACTCATCATGAGCTGGCAGTGAAAATAAAGTTTGCCACTAGAACCACAAAGTTACAATACTTATTGTTAATTGATGACGTAAGACTATACAGGTAACAGCTTTTAACATAGTTAACAGCCTTGTCATTAGCTTCATGCCAGAAACTGCATTAGTTGAGGAATAATATTATAATTCTTCCCCTTATCACACAAGCTGGTTCTTTGAATTGAATTTATGAGATTGCCATGTGTTGTTTGTTCTCTCTCTCTCTCTGTTGTCATTGTAGAGTTTAATGTTGCATATCATGCCATTGCTCTACATTTAGTCTAATGTGGGCTTGAGTCAGGGAGGGCTGCAGAGACCGAATAGATAATAAGATAACTTGGTATTCTTACTCTGTCGCATTAGTTTGGAATAACTAGTATATAATGTTGAGTTGTATGCTTTTTATTGTGTTTTATATGGTAATTATGTGGCTATAACTTTAACTTCCTAATGAAACCGAATAAACCATATAATGCTAGCTCCACAGAAGGAGGGTTGATGTTTCTGCAATTCTGATATTGTCTTAATAGTGGGGAGACCTTCTGGCATTATAAACTCTCTCCTCTGTTTTCATCATTTGGAAGAGTAGCTTTATTTTATTCCCAACATGAACAAACTCAGGATTCATGCTCATGAATGTCTTGTCAGCATGGTTAAGAAATTAATTCATAGTAACTAATTAATTTGGGGAAACTTGCTATATTGTAGTGCCCCTTATAGAACTTATGAATCTCTTTCTCTGGTTCCCTATCCTTGAGAAATATGTTTTCTTAAACGGACACAGATATGCGAATCTGTAAATTCATTTATACCTGTGTTTGTACAGAAGCAGAGATTATTTCACCAGCGTAAGGCTTTAGCATGAGCATTGCTAGTTGTACAGTTGCAGTTGAGATTTGTATCGCATAAATGAGCACAATCTTGTTTATAGCTCTACTTGTTGGGTTAAATGGAATTTGAAAAATAAAATTCTTTAGTTGCATAAAATTGCAAGACTTTTTTAGAGCTTGTTGTTTTGCATCAACCTAATTAACACTTTCAAACTGTAATTATTTTGAAGATTGCCCTTTTAGATTTCGTAAGTTGCGACTGTAACTTGGCATCATTGTAGTAAACTATCATGAAATCGTTAATGAGAAGATCCCTAGGCTTGCTCAAGGCAAGGGTCCTGCCATCCACCTATGCACCATTCATTCTCTGTATGAAGACCACTGAGCATATATGAGCATGTTAATGGATAATGAAATATTCATGTTTAGTTTTCCTTAGCTATGTGACCTGGTGCCTTTGTAACTTTTATAGTTATTAGTTGCTTTCTTATTGAGTTAATAAAGTTGTGAGATTACAGGAAATTTAATGTTTTGATAAGCAATTAAGTCATAGACTTTCAGATCACATATAAGTGCTGCCACTGCAACTTGTTAGACATGCTGTTTGATATCACTGAGATGGAACCTATGATGTTTGAAATGCAGAAACTGCTGTTTTATATTTGAAGAAATTCTTCATTGCAAATATTATATCTAAATGCCCTGATGTCATGATTTCAAAAAAAAAAAAAAAAAGCCCTGATGTCATCATAGTAGTTCATCTTCTCTTTTCCTTGCTTTTGTCTGTTCTTGTCTGTAATTATTTTCTTGATGCTAGTGCAGTATAATCGTAGTGAATGATCTATTTTTCTCAAGATTTAAACTTTGGGATTTTTCTGAGCTGAGTTTTGTCATTGCTGTCAGAGCAACCAGTTAAACGAAGAAAGCGGCACAGGAGAAAGCATGTCCAAAACCAGGAGCAATGCACAATGAGAGGTGTTTATTTCAAAAATATGAAATGGCAGGCAGCAATTAAAGTTGACAAGAAGCAAATCCACCTGGGAACTGTTGGTTCACAAGAAGAGGCTGCTCATTTGTACGACAGGTAGAGACCTGTACTCTTTGGCCTGCATTCATAATATGATTTTGTTTTTGTGAGGATCGTAACCTTGGTACATTAAATTCTCATGTTTATGCACACGTGCGAGGAGATCCAATATTGTGGTGGGCAACTGTGAGGTGTTTTGACCACGGAGATTTATGGTTGAATAGAATGAGAGGGGATCCGTAATAGCACATTATTTGAAAAGATATTCCTCCTAGGCTTAGACTAAAAGATTGTTCTGCACATTTGCAAACAATTATGAACCCCAAACATTTTCTTTTTTTTTTTTCTTTTCACTGTCCCATTTAAGATGGTTGCCGCAAAATATCTCCTTGCAACATATTTACAGAAATTCATGAAACTCACCAAAAGGTTCTGTTTCTGCAGGGCTGCATTTATGTGTGGGAGGGAACCGAACTTTGAGCTGTCTGAGGAGGAGAAGCAAAATCTTAGAAACTTGAAGTGGGATCAATTTTTGGCAGTTACTCGAAGCGCAATTAATAATAAAAGTAATATCTTTTACCAATGATATTTATTAATCATTACCTTGTATATGAAATGCTTGATGGGTTTTTTCCTAAACAATTATTCCAGAGAACAAGAGACGAAATGGAGCTGGTTTGCAGAAGAAATCTGAAGCTACATTGCAGAATGGCGATTGGGATGAGAAGCAAGGAGTGCACAGCTTTTCAGCTTCAGAAGATATGGAGCCAGACTCATCCACCTCATGATCATTTTGGTTTAAAAAGTCCGGTTAGCTTCCTGGCCTCCATTTTTGGTGTACAAAGTTTCCTAATAGGACAGATGAAGGTTGACAAAAGGAAGCAAATTTTTACAGTTTTAATTTAACTCAATAAAGAGACAGATAGGCATAATATTAAAATGCACCATCACTGTAGTGATCTCCTTCATCTTGCAGATCTCTGAAATATATATATAGCTATATATAGTTTATAACAATTTTCTTTTGCTGCCCATCGTGGAAGCTGAAAACTCTGTAATGGTAGAGGAACTTTGTTTCAAAGAAGCATTATTATTTCCTTCTTCAATAATATATTTAAGTAAAAATATTTATGTACTATTTTCATATACTTTCTGTTATGTACCATAATAGCAGATAATCTTTGGACCAATTTCGCAAAGAATATGAACACTGTTTGATTATTTGACTATATAAACAAATAAACAAACTAGTCATTTATTTTAAGTGACATCTGATAAGTAGGGGACAATTAAACCTAAACCTACAATTTTTTCTACAGGGGTGTCATGGAATATGAAATCAATGGCCATCTTCCACAAATCTACATCAATTAAATTAGCATTTCCAAGACTATTCAAAACAGACAATAACAAATCCTGATTCCCTTCTTGGCACAGCCTATCAACAAATCTATGTACGCTAGAAGAATGAGGTTCAAACCTTTTGAAAATCATCTCATCCAAAACAAAAGCTGCTTCCTTCCACTGCATCCCATCACTAAGTCCATCGAACACAATTCTGTACGACACTACATCAGGAGCGCACCCTCTTCTCGGCATATCTTCGACCAAATCATTTGCTTCTCTCCACTTTCCATCCTTGCATAACTCCCCTAATATCACATTATAACTGATCACATCTGCTTTACATCCCTTCTCCATCATCTCATTCAATATTTTATAAGCTTTTTCGAACTCTTTCTCTTTACAGAACCCATTAATCATTACATTGTAAGTCACTGTATTAGGCTTGCAACCATTCAAATTCATTTCCTCCAAAATATCCCCAACTTCTTCTTTCTTTCCAGCCTTAAAGAGTCCACTGATCAGGGTAGAATAAATTGCAGAATCCAATTTGATTCCTTTCTTGACCATCTCCTCTTTAAGCCTGAAAGCTAAGCTAAGCTCACCAATCCCACAAAGCCCCTTCATCAATGACGCATATATATATGCATTAGCAGACAACTTATGGACCCTAACCATATAATTCTTCAACTTGAAAGCTTCTTTCACCTTCAGTTCCAAACAAAGACCATAAATCAACGTTCCAAACGTCATCGAATTAGGATAAAGGTCTCTCTTTTTCATTTCTTCGAACATCTTCAAGGCATCATCTGACCTTCCAACTCTACATAACACGCAAATCATTATGTTGTAAGTGCAAGAATCTGGTTTAAAACTTCTCTCACTATCTTCAAAGAGATTCCTCATTTTATCAAAATCTTTGCATATTGCATATGCATTTAGCAAAGAGTTAAATGATTTTACACTTCTATGGCAGCGAAAGGAAGGAATTTCATCAAACACTTTGAGCGCGTTATCAGGGAGACGAGCCCGGCCATAAAAACTGATAATATTGCAGAAAAGAGCTTCCTTGGGGACAAATCGCGTCTCTGCTTTGAGTTGCAGAAGAACCTTCTCCATTTCATCGAACATTCTTGCACGGCCAAGTTTGGTAATTATGAGGTCGTAGCAGAGAAGAGAGTATCGAAATGGTTTAGAACTTTGGTTTGGTTTAGGGATTCGAAAGAGGTGGAGAGCGAGTTTAGGATCCTTCTGGAGGCGGAGAAGAGAGGCTAGCCTGAAGGAGGAGATGGGTTTCGGATTCGCTGACTTCATTTTTGGCTTCCCGCCCGATCGAGATCCTCGAACTTGGGAACTCAAGTTAACTGTCAACTACTCTAGCTATAAAGGGTATTTTAGTAATTAAGCCACAGATTTAGGCCAAACCCGGATCCCAAACCTGTATCGAGTCCACAGAACAGATCCCAAACCCGGATCCGATTCCATGATCACTGTTCGTCAGTAACACCAACACAGTAAACTGATATCTCCTCTCTTCTCCTCTTGCATCTCCTTGATCTGCCAATTTTTACGTCGATCAAGATTAAACCCAATTGATTTTTCTTTTCCTTAAAAATGGCATCCTGCGATTCAAACCCCTTAGAAAGAAAGACGACGAATCCGCCTCCACCACCGCCCTCATCATCATCTTCTTCATTCTCTGAAAATTGGAAGGAGCGAATATTCGTCCCAACTCTACTCGCAGGTTTTTTTTTTTTTTATAAAAAAAGAATTCCATCTCTTTTGGTATGGATTTCTTGTTCGATTAATCAAATTGATAAATTTGTAATGTTATTTTTCGTAGGAATTGCCGGTGGAGGAGTGGGATTGGTTTCAAGGCATCGAAAAGTTCATGGATTGGCAAATATTTCAGCTTCTTATGCTACTAATTTTGCCATTGTTACTGGTTGTTATTGTGGTAAGAAACTCTCTGCTAACCCCTTGTTTCATTTGATTGCCCTAATGTTGAAGAAGATGATACTGCACAGGAATTATGGTTATTATGGTTTTCTGTTGAAATTCTGCAAATATTTAGTTTTGATATTACTCCTACAACTACAATTACTAAAGCCCTTGTAATTCCCACAATTCTAGCAAATCTTAGCCTGATTGCTTTCATATTTCAAGCATGCCAGTTGATAATCATGAGATGGTTTCTTATTCTTTTTAGGGAGGATCATTTTTTATAACTGTGTTTTTCTTTTTGGGAGGAACTTTTTCTGTGATTTGCAATGGAGATAGTTATTTTTAAACTCAGATTGATAGTATTTAAGATTTTCTACTGTCTGAGAACATCATTACTATTACCAGAAGTTGTTCTCTTCTTGTTTTCAGGAAGATGTTATGTTCTCAAAATGTTGTGATAGTTGAATACTATAATTTCTGGTTGGCAATTTAAAATTTTGATTTGATCCTAAGATTGGCATCTGCAGGAGCGCGGGAATTTGTGAGAGTATCTCGGAAATCAGAACCCGATTGTCTAATAAACTCAGCAGTTGCAGGATTTGGTACTGGTGCTATTCTGGGACGTCTTCAAGGTTAATTTGCTTTTTATCACTCTTTTCTTTTCTATTAGAGATTTGCACACATGTTTTTAAGACAATATTTGCTTCCTCCATTTTCTTGTATTTGTGGAAAAAGTTAAGATTGCTTGGTTAGGTTTACATGAACTGATAAGTCGGACAATGAAGCTATAGGGTTTCCTGCTTCCATTTGGGATAGGAACTTGCTTCTTTTCTCTCTCCATTCTGTAACTGAAACCAGCTACAATAACAATTTCAGTCCTGTTTACTGTCTACTATTTATACTATTATTGCACTTCTTGGTGTATTTTTCTTGCTTGATTGTATTTGTCTAACCTTGATGGGTCTCTCATTCCAGGTGGTCAATTCGGGGCATATCGCTATTCAATCATTTTTGCTGTTGTGGGAACAGCAGTTGATTTTACAACTATAAAACTAAGACCCGCCATAACCAGTTTCAGAGAATCCATATATGGGGACAAGAAGAAGAAAGATGGTTGGTTTAAGTTGCCAGAGTGGTCTCCTATTCAAGTGCTTGATGAGGAAGCTCTTGCTGCTAAACAAGCTAGGGAAAAGAAGCTCTACAATCAAACACCTTTTAGTAAATTAAACAAAGAAGAGTCTTGAGAACACTACTTTATTTTTGAAATACTGAGATTTGTAGCTTATATTTTATCTACCCAATGATTTAGCTTTTATTACAACTTGAATAGGATGAACTAATTCTGAAGCTTTTTGGCAACTGGTGGAGAGCTGTATTTTGGTTACCATGTTTCTTTAGTCCGGTGTTTTTGAAATTACCTGCCAACAATTTGTAATCATTTTTATAAGTTTATACCACCTTTAAGAATTTTCCACTTTTAAGTTCTTTGATCTTACCTCTGTCATCGACTTGCTTTACTTTGCCAGTTGAATTATAGAAAATTCAAGCTTGGAATCCTTCAAATCAGCCTAAATAATTGACTTGGCTTGGCTGATGCAGGACAATGGAATGGAAGATCTAAGGGTTTTGAAAATTAAAGCAAAAATATTAAATTTACCATGAGAAAAAGCAAACGTGCGAACAGCAGAAAATCTGCCCTAGAGGTTAAAACTCACATTGCCAAAAGCATCATGTACAAATTGTTCATTGCAACAAACAAAAGTAAAATCAAGAATTTCATTTACACAACATTCAGTAAGTTAGTCCAGACCTAATCCGAGACTATGGAAGACCAACAATCTGCTACTTCACTCTGCGGGTAAAATGCAAGGACCTAGAATTTCTGCGCTCTTAGGATCTTACGAAAGCAGAGAGACAAGCGATACAAACTCGTGTGTCACACGACCCTTGGACCTCGTGTTGATCACGAAATGCTCTGGGTACTTTCTTAATAACATAAGCAAACCGTACCAGGGTTTCCCTTTGGTTTCAGGACCAGACCAATCTTCGGAGGTGAGATATCTCCTTACCCGACTATGATGCCAGACATTACTATATTGCTCCAACAACTGAATGACAATTAAAACCCCAAAGTGAGCAAGCAAAAACAAACCCAGTGTTCAGAGATCACAAGCAACTAACAAAAATTATAAAGCAACTCATGCCAGGAACAACACCACAATTTAGAAAATATGAAGTGATTACAGAAGGCTTTTGATTGTGCAAGATAACATGTTCATGACTAAATGCTACATGCCGCTTTTGAAGTTAAGATTTGTGTCACTGAAGACCAAGGATAAAATGATTCATAGAACACTAATGGAAAAACCTAAGCTATTGTGACAACTTATAATAACATTATCAATAGAAGATATAGAAAACACGAGTCACTCATAAGTTGAAACAAAGATCTGAAACTGGCAAAGAACAGCTCCTTGTATGCATTACATTATAATGGTAGATCCCAATACTACTCTTAATTGGGCAGTAGAAAAACTTGGCAATTACTTTGCCACTTTCATAAATATCAAATTTCGCAACCTTATCCGAAATATAATAATTTGTTAAAATAAAAAAATCTTAGATTAAAGAGAATGCCATCCTCTTTCACAGTGAAAACATTTTACATCTAAATTAAAGGGATTTAAAGGGAAGTCCCAAGAGTTCAATCTTTCTAATGTCAGAGTGCAAGCTCTAATTGAAACTATATCGGCCACGATGGGTTATGGTAACAGATTCAAGGATCTAGTTTGTACACACACATTGAGGCATTTGAAAAAAATATTTCGTGACAAGAGAAGCAAGTTTATGAGACTGAGAAAATACAAATACTTCAACAAATAATAATTGAAGACAGCAACTAACCTCTGCATGGAGCTTTTCCATGGGCATCCATTCTCCAGGTCCACAAAGATCAGACAGCACAGTAGCTACAGATGACACTACATCCTTTTCCTCCAACTGCATAAGTTGCTGATTGTCAGAATCACGGTCAACCCTTGATCTTCCATCCAGTTTCTTCTCCGCAGGAACTGGGCATGGTACCATGATAAAGTTATTGAAACAGAATTCTTGCCATTTGAAACTCAAATTGAAAAGGTTTTGATACATAAATATACCTACTTTTCCTGAGTGGAAGCCTAATATTTACAAATATTCAATCACGCCCCCTCAAGTTTACACTTCTATATCAAACACCTACTTGAATGCGTGCCAAATAACTATTGGCCATAATATTAACTTCTTCGAAATGCGCAATTCTGCAACAGAACTTGGCATTTTTGGATGAAAATCACACTCTTTCACACATGATATAGCAGTTCACGCACAAATTTTTAGGCATGACAAGGTGGTACATAACACTAAAATTTAAAAAGTTAAGTGCATGATTGTTCCTTGTAAGGGCTAGGTTCCAATCGAGAAACATGTAAAAGTCCAAGGGCCTGTATATGTGTTAAGCCAATTGCAAAGGATAGCCATTTAAGAAGTTGGGTTGTGATGAATGATAATTTGAAATTTCCAAGGCATGATGGCAAAAGAGAGAATAGCTTCACAGCATAAACCAGGACCATGATTTTTCCGAGTGTGAATCACTCCGGCACATGGAACAAAAAAGAGGAATGTGAAACGTTGACATAAAAGAAAAAGAGTTATGGTGGGATATGCTCAATCGCATCACTTAGTTGGAAAAAAATACAATAATTCAGAATGCAAAACATTATTTACTAAAATATGATGAGAAAATATCTTGGCAACCATAAGCCAGAACCTAGATTATCTGGATTGTGAATCACTCCAGTACATGAAGAAAAATCGAAAGCAAAACTACCACATCTAAACAGAGTATGGTGGGATATGCTCAATCACATTGCTTAGCGGAAATACAATACAATAATCTAAAATGTAAAAACTTTCAAGAATTTCATGAACAATTAACTATGTGCAAAATATTATATACAAAAATGTGATGAGAAATAACCACAAGGATTTTCTTATATCCACTAAGTACAGCAACTAGACTAGTTAAGAGTTAAAATCCTATGTTTTTTACCCAAAAAAAATAAAATAAAATAAAAAATCCCGGTTTTAACTTCAAAGCTAGCCAAAACATCTATATCCCATGGTTTTTTTAACTCCACCCACAGTTACATTTGAAAAAACAAGCTTTCATGTTTTATGATTCAAATGCGACCAATCAGTAATCTGGAACCTGGAATCAAGTAATCAGAATGCAAATCACAGTGGGTGCAGCAATTTCTGGTAACTGTCTAATGAATTGATCGGACATTTGCTTTGCAAAACCCAAAAAAGAAACCAAACTCAACAATCTTACTCCTAACAACAGGAAACAATAATAAAAAGAACAACATTCAAGCACATAAAGGGGAAAAAAAAGAACACCACATGAACAAATCTAGGAACAAAATCTTAGACAGTGTTTATCCTCAAAACGTATGCTTAAAAAAATTGAAACAACACAAGACTACTAAGGATTAGAACATTGTATAGTTTGATAAGCATTGAAGGTTTTAATAATCAAAACAAAAAAATCTTAAGCGTTAAACAAGTTACACAAAATTTGAAGAAGAAGTTTATCTCAATAACAATACTACCCAATACTCGTATCTATACATAAACTTTTTTCCAGGATTGCATATTAACAAGAAACAATCTTGAAATCAACAGCAAGAAAGAGACAGAGCAATGACTTCTACTAACCTAATGCACTAGACAATCCAGCTTTGCCACCAGAACCACTACCCGAACCATATCCATACCCCTGAATGCTCTCTCTCCTGAACTTCTTTCCACTACCTGAACCACCGATCTCCTCCTCATCATCATATTCATCATCATAAAACTCTCTCCCTCTCCCTTTCTTCCCTGCCGCCACTCCTACTGGCCCCACCATCCTCTCCGCTCCGGATGAATGATAACCGTACTGCGGCACCACCGATACATGATGCCGGGGACCAAGATGTCCTCCCAAAATACTCCTCACTGGAAGAAGAAAATAGAACTCCTTGTCCCCAATTTGCAATAGATCTTGAGAATCGAGCTTCACAGGAGGGTTACCAGGGAGATGGAGGACGCCTTCGACTAAGCAACCATTCTTTCCGAGAACCTCGAGCGCGAATCGTCGGCGCGCGAAGTCGTAGAAGATACGGGCGTGGTGGCGGGAAATATTCATGCCGCCGCCGAGGCTGGAAAGGTCAACATCGACGTTGGATTTCTTGGAATTCCGGCCCAATATTATGGAATACGTTTGCATATAGTACTCAAAATCCTCGCCTTGTAATTTTGCAAAGCCGGCTTCAACGTCGCTGCCGGTCGCACCCATGGTGTGAGGTTTCCGATCGATTCACTTGCGAAAGCAGAGGGCAGTGGCTTTAGGGAAGACGATTGATTGGTTTACGGGATAGAAGAAGCGCTTGTATATTCCAACTTCTAAGGTGTTTGGACTAAATTGTAAATAATGATAAACCTCAGGGACCATATATTAAATATCTCCTTATAAAAAAGGTCCTCAAAGGAACCTTACCACAAACGGGATAAAATTAAAACCCCTTCGACCCCCAGATTTAAACCCTAACCCGCGGCCCGATTCTCAGTCGCGCCCGCCTCAGTTCCTCACCGCCGGCTGCCTTCTCTCATCGCCCGCCGGTGTGCACCGAAGGTTAGCTTGTCCGGTTTATTTCTTTCCTATAACAATCTACTTCTATTTATGTTTTACTAGAAGTAATGCATTCCTAAAAACTAAAATGGCAGTCTACAGTCTTAGCATTTTGATGCGTTTATCGAGAGTGTTCTAATTAATTTTTGCATCTATACTAAGTTTTTGGTTTCTTGCATCCTCTCTAACAGACCCACTGACTAACCAGACGTCTTGAAGAGAGAACAGAAAAACAAAGATGATTATACCAGTTCGCTGTTTTACTTGCGGCAAGGTAGTTTTCATGCTTGTTTCCCATATTTGTTATTGCTTTTCTCTATATCCCTAAACATATTGTTTCTAGCTTTTTCTGTCAGTTTATTGATTTGATGACTTAATGTCCTAATCCTTTTCCTATCCTAGGGTTTTTGAAATAGATTCGTAAATGTGTCAATTGCTGCATTTTTGTTATGTCATTAGCTTCGTGATTATTCTTGTGTTGTTGTGTTAGGTGATTGGGAACAAGTGGGATACTTATCTTGATCTCCTTCAAGCAGATTACTCGGAAGGGTGAGATTGTTATTGTGCCTTTTTTTTGTATTGGTTTTATTTGTTTACACTTTGGGGGAATGTGTTTGTGTTTCTGTTCGTTTTTGTATAATTGGTAGAATCAATGGTATAAATTGACATTTTGTGCATTTACCTTTTGTAATGCATTGTTTGTTTGCATTAAATCATTGGATGACACTATATATGTAATAACTCAAATAGAACTAGCCCTTAAAGTCTTCATTATGGTATTTCGTTATACCTTCAGTTCAAATACTCTTACCATGAGGTGCAGTGGGAGTTAGTTATAATGATTTTTATGTTGTGATTAAGTGTTGTGTAACTTATGTTGTATTGAGACCCATTTGGTTTTTGAATTTTGCTTTATCTTAAAATTGATGGCATTTTAGAAGTTTTCTCTACGTTTTAGCAAATATTTCTATATTAGATCCGTAGATATTAAGGTAGTGATTTGGTTGCTCAAAAACTTTGAATTCTACCTTTGATTTATAATATGCGTATCCACATAAATTTTTGTCCTGTTTTCATTAGAGATGGTCTTAAGGAACTTGTAAGTTTTCTTGCATAGGTCGATGCATAAGCAGAGTCTTGGCCTTCCTGTTCTATATGTTATTACTTGTTTAACCATTTTTGTACATTTGCATGTGGTGATGCCGTGACGGGATGGCTTCTAGAGTTGGAAATGGAATATTTGAAACAGTTATATTTTGTATAACATTGTTATCGAAAATGGTTGAGCGTTTTGTTGCTTTACATTTGTTATCGAAAATGGTTGAGCGTTTTGTTGCTTTACATTTGTTACCCTCAGACTTCACTTTCATTCTGGAGCATACAGCATAGCCTCCAGCTGAATAAAGTTACATTTAACATTATAAAATATGTATAAGTTTGGATTTCATCATGAAAGGACATACTGCATATTTGAATAATATATTGTTGCTTGATATGCAGAGATGCACTCGATGCATTGGGATTGGTCCGTTATTGCTGCAGGAGAATGCTCATGACTCATGTTGATCTCATCGAAAAGCTTTTGAACTACAATAGTACTTCTCTCTCTCTCTCTTCTACATATTTTATTTCATAGGATCAATAGAATTGAAATCTCATA
Source organism: Croton setiger (assembly GCA_948099555.1). NCBI lineage: Eukaryota > Viridiplantae > Streptophyta > Magnoliopsida > Malpighiales > Euphorbiaceae > Croton > Croton setiger. Next base: position 54,490 of record CANUEY010567284.1, read on the forward strand.
CACATGACACGTGAGCGCGCTTTGTGCGGCTGACTAGTAGATTGCTAGTTGTGATTTTAGCTATTAGTCTACAAGTTTTGTTGTATTCTCCATTAGTAATTTAGTGTATATTTAGTTTCCTGTGGAAGTAACTTGGATATTCCCCACCATCCAAGTTCTTTTATCTTTTTGTTTGTTAATTTTAGAATTGGACATGTAATATGGATGTTGTTCCCGATGCTGACAAAAATTCTCTGTTGCAGCTCTGGAGAGAAGTGAAGGCAGTTAAAGGTGTTACTAAAACTGATGATCATGTTTGCACCTTCAGAGGTTTAGCAAATATGGTGGAAGTACAGACATCGTGAAATATATATGTAGTAATGTCAAATACTATGTGAATGTTAGTTTTCATTGGTGGTTCCATGTTTGCAAAACTTTTGATGCAAATCTTTATGACGAACTGCAAAAATCATTTTGTGTGCTTTCTGTTTGAGGGTGTTGGATAACTGTTTTGATATTTGTCTCTGATGGTCCAGCCTTGATATGGTGAGGGATGATCTACCATGAGCATGACGCCAGCGGCTCAGCCATGTTAGGTCAAAATTTGGATTAGGATTGTTAGCATGTGAGCATTAGCCATCCGTGTCATGTTCTAAACTAGGATTTTAATGGTTAGCGTCATTTGTAGATATGGGTGAAGTAAACTAAGCATGTGGGTACATTTGTTGTCAACTGCCTTATCTATCTTATGACTTTTGTGTTTTAGCCTTCATCGTTATCATTACAGGTCTTAAGTTGGAATAAGGGAGGTTAGGTTACTATCAAAGAAGTAATTAATGGACCATTGAACATGTGACTTTGAATGTCAAATCCATTCTATTTCCTAGCACTCCGCATTTTGTGAATTGGAAAATCAGTATCAGTGCAGTTCAAGCAAAATAATTTTGCCAAGCTTTTTTATGCTTTATAATGTGAGTTCCTAGAACTCTCGAAGTCGAGGTTTCTAGATTTTAGTTTTTTTTTTTTTTCAAAATTATTCATTAAATTTTATGTATTTTTTTTAATATAAAAATGATAGGTTATATTTTTTGTATTTTATTTGTATAAATTATTTTTGTGGTGAAATTTTGTAAATTCCGATCCATTGCTTTTGATATTGATATTCTCTCAATTCGATTAGCAAATGTAACTTGGTTTCGCGGATATAAGCCTCTAAAATATTAATTTAAATAGTTGTGGGAGGAGAGTGACAAAAAATTGTATTTTGGTGGCTCGTGTTGTCACACACCATGTTTCTCTGACCGCAGACAATATAATGACAGCGGATGCCTCAATAATGTTTCTTATCAGCTACAAAACCAAACTTAAAATTGTCTTAAGGAAAAGATTTGTCTACTTTGTATTTAAAATAATTCTCAATTTTTATTTTTGACAATTCTGTAGTTACTTACATACTTATGTTTACTAAATTTGTGGATTATAATTTATTTTAAACTAATTTATAGTTGTAATATTTCCACTATATCTATTAGTGTTAAGCATATTTAGTATTATAAAATAAAAGTATTTTTAAAAGCTATTTACACCAAATCCTTTAATGTTTTCAGCGGATTTAGTGTTGCATTTTAAGAGGTGTTTTCTAAAGCTCACCAATGGAGGTAGGGGTGAGAGGGAGTAGCGGTCGCCGTCACCCATATAATTTTTAAATTAGTCTTAAAATTACTTAATTTTCTAACTTTTACTTCTTAATTAATTTTTTTGTTAAATAAATTTTGTATATAAGTTTATTTCCTTAGAATAAAAAATATTGGCTTCTTCAGGTGCTTTTTAGTTTATATAATAATCTTATGGAGTTATAAATTGCTTAAAAATAAATTCAGCTTATGGAGTTATAAATAAATTGTGAATGATTTATCAAAAATGAGATGATAAATGGTTGATAAGGATTATATCTATTACACTAACATTCGGAGATTTCTGTTCCTTGAGTATTAAGATCAATGGTAGCTACTGACTTTTTTTTTTTTTTTTGCTAATGTGTTTATCAACTCGATGTGGGTTGCCAACTAATTGGACTGACCTGCAATGTCTATCGGTGTTTTTTGAAAATGAATTAGTTTTTTTATGTATTTTTATTTTTACATTTTTAGGGATAAAATGAGATTTTTTTAACTGAAGAACTAAATTAACACGGATATAATATACAAAATCTCTAAATTCTAGTATTGCTTTGTGGTACGGATGCCTTAGAAATTGAGATAAATGGCAGTAAAAGGTTTGTGGAACAATCATATTTATAGTTGTTGCATTATCAGTGTTTATGATATTTGTTTAGTCGTTTAGAAAAAATTGTTTAATGGTTGATTTTGAATTTGGTTATTATGGCATTTATTTATTTTGAAAGAGTTGATTATATATTTTTGCAACAAATTATTTAATGCGGCAAGAAGAATTGCTAGCATTAAGAATCTCTTTTAGAAAAAGTACGGAGGAGATTCAAACTTAAAATATGCTCAAACTCTTAAACCTGTATTTCATGGGAGGAAGATAAAGATTGGTGTGTGTATAGATGAAACGCAATGTTTTTACAACTGGCCTACTTTTACCTCTACAAACATTAACTTGGTATAAAAATCAGTCTACATTGGAAAATTATTTTTTCATCTAACTTATGTCATAAACCCCTTTTTCTTTGAATGGACTTTTCATCATAAATCTAAATTTTCATGTTTTCATAATTACGTCAGTCTCCCCAAAATTCAGTATTTATCATCGTTTCTGGAAACATTTACCCAAAGGCCAAAACGATGCGTCGCAGTCGGCTTCCCCATCACTCAAAATCAAAATCTCTCTCTCTCTCTCTCTCTTTCACCCTCTCTAGCAAGCAGAGCTGTAATAGTAGTAGTATAGTATAGGCAAAGCCATTTCCATCCAGCTCACCCAGAGATACGCATACTACCCTTTTTACTCCTTTCACGTCCATCTCGTCTCCATTTTCTTTCTCTCTACCCTTCTTTTCTACTCTCTCAAGCACATTCCTCTTTATTTATTAGATGTGCTGTTTTCAATCCTAGTATATATTTCCTCCATTTCTTCGTACTTCAAATTCAAAATGTTAGATCCAACCCAGCCTGTACTCTTTGATTTTTGACCTGAACAACCAAAACCCATTATTGTTTTGTCTTCAACTTAGAGTCTTTGTTTTAAGAATGGGTGTTTTAGGAGAGTCTTGGTGTTTTTGCAAAGGAGTAGGTAAGTCTGAGAGAATGAAGGCCGCCATTTTCTCTGGCAAAGGTCCTGCTATGGCTACAATCTTTTGCGTCGGAAATGGAACTTTCGGTACCGGATTCTTGATCCACCGGAGTCTTCTATTGACTGCGCATGTTAATCTTCCTTCTGTGACTGCTGCTGAGAGTGCGGAGATCCGTCTTCAAAACGGCATAGCTGCTACTCTTGTCCCGCACAGGTTATTTATTCTTTTTTTTTTTGTCCCCCTCATATTCCTGTTTGTGTTTGTTTGACGGGGAAATAAGGGAATTTTTTTGTTAAAGTCTAGGTAATTAATGGAGATTGATTTTGAAATATCAGAATAGTTGTTTGTTCAATCCGAGCCAGTGATTCTTTTAGTTTCTATCAAGTAAAGGAGATTTGGATTTAGTTTGATTGAGACAGAAAGATAAAAGTGAAAAGTGATATGATTGGTAATATTTTCCGGTGTTGGATTTGTATAGATAATTTGGTGGGTAATCATGTTTTCAATTGGAATCTATTCGTAATTGTCAAAAGGTTGGATCTTTTGCTAATATATTGTATATTTGAAGTTATTGGATACTTATTGGGTCAATCGAAGAGTTATGAGACACTCCAAATTTCATTTTTGTTGTGTATCAGTAATAGTATGAGTCTCCATCATATCAAAGGAAGTTTCAAATAGTTTCTGTTTTCTTTTGGGCAGTTAGTTGCTGAACTTAAGCATTTCTCTACATACTTAATAATGTGCATTAGAATATACCTTTCTTTGTTTCTAAGCTTGTGTTGCCAGTAATGATTTACATGTCTTTTCTGTACTGTCTGGATATTATTTTCCAAGGCGAGGGAACTTGTTTTATACTATTTCCAGTTGACGTTTCTGAATTATATTTTCTAATGACTTTCTACAAGATAAAAACGTGTTGCCATTATGACTTTTAGGATTAGTCATTTTTATTGCTTCATCGTGCAAGAATATATTAGAGGGGCACAGATTCTAAAATCTGTGTATGGCTCATGGATTGAATTGGTTTTGAGGTTTGTGGGCAAGACATTGGTGTCTTTTAATTTTTATTTGGGAACCAGAATCTAGTTGCTCTCTTTTGGGTGGCCTGAGATGCAGCCTTTCAACATTCCGTTTTCTTGGCACTTTTCAGGCTTATGGATTTAGTAGAGGCAGGAAAGATGAGAAAACTACCACTAAAAATTTGAGTAGGAAGTTGTATCAGATGGAAATATCACTAGGAACTAAGAAAAAAAATATTTTCACCACTAACAGCAATATTTTATCAAAAAAAACCAATAACAGCAATAGGAATGAGAAGCAACAGAGGGACTGCGGTCACTTAACATGTGACTTAAAGTTACCTTGAACATTTAACCGACATTTAAATTTCCTGAAGAAAACTTGGATTAGAATGATATATATTCGGCATAGTAGTCCTAAGGTAGAAAATTCAGAGTGAACTAATATACTGACTTGGCATGAGACTAAAATGAGGCTCTAAAATCGTTTAGAAACTGTGCACTTAATTATTTGAGTTATCCTTGTTGCATAAAACTTTTGCATGTTGTTATTTTACCCTTGCTTGCAAACCATAACTCTTAGAAAAGCTATCTTAAGCTTCCTTATGTGTTGATCTATCAAATCATGCAAAACCTGAGCTCATTCAAATTTCTTTAGGGACCGAAACAAGAAATGCCTTATATGCCTAAGTTGAATGAAGTTGGCAAAATTAGCTCTAGTGATAGAGTTCTCTCATTGCTGCTACAACTTTGATTTTTAGTAATTTCGTATTGAAGGGAACTAAATTTTCTACTGGAGTTAACTTAATCAAGAAGAATTTCAAAATTTTCTTTGGCTGAATTGATTGACTCCAGTTAGATATCTATGCGAAGCATCTTTTGGCAATGACTAGTTGGGAAAATTAGTGTTTGTACTACTCTCTAGTGGTATTTGATGCTGAAAGTTTCTGGGAAATCCTAAATGAGTTTTCTGATCCTGGTCATTTAATGCAGGTTTTTTATCACCAGTTCTGTGCTGGACCTTACAATAGTGGGATTAGATGTCATGGATGGAGACTCCAATGCCCAAGGACAGCAGCCTCACTACATAAAGACTTGTTCTAAACCAAATCTGAATCTGGGTAGCATTGTTTACTTTTTGGGCTATACAGAGAAGGAAGAACTGACAGTCAGTGAGGGAAAGGTGGTGATAGCCACTGACAATCTCATAAAACTGTCAACTGACGGAATAATGTGGCAACCTGGATCTGCTGGATTTGATGCACAAGGCAATCTCGCTTTCATGATCTGTGATCCTATGAAATTAGCCACATCTCCAAATACCAAATCTACTTCGACTTCGTCTTCATCTTCGACATCTTGGAAGAAGGATTCCCCTATGCAGTTTGGTATTCCTATACCCATCATTTGTGATTGGTTAAATCAGCATTGGGAAGGCAATCTTGATGAACTTACCAAACCCAAATTACCAATCATTAGACTGATGTCCACGGGTCAGAAGAGCGATCATTCTTGTGCATCCTTCACAGTTCGACAGGTTTTTAAGTCAACAGATGCAGATATTGATGGAACCCCTTCATCATCAAACACAATTTCTAAACCTGGAGACCAACACGGACCAGGTTGTTCAGGCGTAACAAATATTACCAAAGAAGACACTCTAACCTCTGATCCTCGCACTGTCCACGTGCAGGGAATTTCGACTCCTGAAATTTATGAATCAAGAAAGTTGACTGCAGCTCCTATTAGGAAAAAGGATAGTGCCCAAATTCAGCTTTTGGATATCAATTTTCCCCCAAGGATCACCAAATCTACTGTTCAACCACATGCAGTCAACCAACTACCCCCAGATTCTGATGAAAATTTTGTTAAAGAACTTCCCCTGCAGAGCCCATCTGGTGAAGGTCAAATCACAGACACTGGAAATTTTAGCCCTGAAGCAGATGCTGAGATTGCATCTACTGGTTCTGTAAACGGGGCCCAAAGTGAAGTCCAGTCTAGTTCCTCTCCTTTGGAGGTTTACGAGATGTATAATGGGTATAGCAGTGAGGGAGAAACTACCATGTACTCTGCAGAAACTGCCGAGAGCCGAAACATTCCAAGTCCTAGAGAGGGGAAATGTCAGCATGTGGGAAGGAGCCAAAGTTGTGTGAGTCACAATAGGTGGGCAAATGCTGTCCATCATAGGAACCCAATGGCTCGCAGGGCAATGTTAGAACAGCAGAGGAGTTTCATCCATGGAAGAAAGATGCATTCTCAAGGAGCAACATCTCAAAGGAGCAATGACTACTTCAGTCCAACTGTGTCGTCGATAATGAAGAAAAGAAACATGGAGCAGAAAAGAAACAACATGGAGCAGCCAGCCAGACCAAAGCCAAGTCCAGTGCACTCTTCTCCGAGATGGATGTTCTGATTATTCTAGATTAATTTGATACCAAAAGAGAACAACAGAAATATAGTGTTTTTGACTTCTTATGTTGTTTGGGTCATGTCCATTCAATTGCATATAGTGTAACTGTGTAACTAATTTATTGTTACCCTGTGGAACTGGAAAGTACCCATCTATGATAAATGACAACATTCAACAATGTTGTATTCTTGTTCCGGGATTGAAGTCTACGATTTTTTACCCTTTTGTTTTTACAGGTGAATGTTTTCCAGGTTGACAATATTACTTGAAGGCAATGAACAACTTTGGACAGCTACTATTGCATATTTTCTGCTTAATTTTTATTTGCTAATGGCCATATTGCTGTTAAGTTGTATATACTACTCGTAAGAAGCCCTCTGCCAAAACTCAACACCCAACATGAAATACAACTTCCTTATCAAACTCAGCAAATTCTCTACCTTTACGAACCCCACAGCTAGAATAACAAAACAATCTTGCATCTTTTTTCTTAAAAACTGTAAATCCATAACCCATCTCAAAGAAATCCACGCCGGGATCTTTCGTTTGGGTCTCCACCAAGATAACGACGTAAACAACAAACTAATGGTCTTTTGCACAGACCCGACTAAAGAAGCTGTACTATACGCGGAAAGAATCTTCATTTACATACACAACCCATCTTTACTTGTCTACAATCTCCTGATCAAAGCGTTCGCTAAGAAAGGTAACTACAAAAAATCTCTTTCGCTCTTCTGTAAATTGAGGGGAGATGGGTTATGGCCTGATAATTTCACTTACCCGTTTGTTTTTAAGGCATTTGGATGTTTAGGAGAGGTTTTAGAAGGGGAAAAAATTCGTGGATTTGTGGTGAAAACTGGGTTTGAGTTTGACAAGTATGTATGTAATTCCCTAATTGACATGTACGCTCAACTTGGTCGAATTGACATTATGAAGAAGCTGTTCGATGAAATGCCTGATAGAGATGTAATTTCCTGGAATGTGATGATTTCTGGATATGTGAAATGTAGAAAGTTTGAGGATGCTGTAAAGTTATTTTCTCGAATGCGAGAAGAAACTGATCTGAGGCCTGATGAAGCTACGGTTGTCTGCACTCTTTCAGCTTGCACGGCATTGAAAAATTTGGAACTTGGTAAGGAAATTCACCATTATGTGAGAGAAAAACTTGAATTTACTTCTATTATTGGAAATTCATTATTAGATATGTACTGCAAGTGTGGTCGTTTAAATACAGCAAGAGCAATTTTTGAAGAGATGCCTTCTAAAAATGTCATTTGTTGGACTACAATGGTGTACGGTTATGCAAACTGTGGTGACCTAGATGAGGCGAGAGCCCTGTTTGAGAGGTGTCCAGTCAGGGATGTTGTTATCTGGACAGCTATGATTAATGGGTATGTGCAGTTCAATCGTTTTGATGAGGCAGTGGCACTGTTTAGGGAAATGCAAATGAGAAGAGTTAAACCTGACAAATTTATAGTGGTTACTCTTCTTACAGGTTGTGCTCAAGCAGGAGCACTAGAACAAGGTAAGTGGATTCATGATTTCATAGATGAGAACAGTATAACCATAGATCCAGTTGTTGGTACTGCTCTAATAGAAATGTATGCAAAATGTGGGTGCATAGAAAAAGCTTTGGAGATTTTCTATGGATTAAGGGAAAAAGATACAGCCTCATGGACATCGATTGTATGTGCCCTAGCCATGAATGGAAAGACAAGAATGGCACTTGAATTGTTTTCAAAAATGAAAGAAGCTGGGGCTAGACCTGATGATATTACATTTATTGGAGTTTTAAGTGCCTGCAGTCATGGGGGATTAGTTGAGGAAGGTCGTAGCTTCTTTAATTCAATGACAACTTCATATCAGATTAAGCCAAAAGTAGAACACTATAGTTGTTTGATTGACTTGCTTGGCCGGGCTGGACTTCTTGATGAAGCAGAAGAGTTGATAAAGAAGGTGCCAGATGAAGATAATGCCATAGTAGTTCCACTTTACGGTTCTTTGTTGAGTGCTTGTAGAATCTATAAGAATGTTGAGATGGGTGAACGGGTGGCTGTACAGCTGGCAAAGATTGGATCAGGAGATTCCAGCATACACACACTTCTTGCTAGTATATATGCATCTGCAGACAGATGGGAAGATGTAACAAAAGTGAGAAAGAAAATGAAAGATCTTGGAGTTAAAAAGATCCCTGGATGTAGCTCAATCGAGGTTGATGGTACTGTCCATGAGTTTTTTGCTGGAGATCCATCGCACCCAGAAATGAGAGAAATATTCTCCATGTTGGACGGACTGGCCAAACCCCTGGTGAGTTCAGAAAAGAATGAAATGGAAAGAGAAGATTTGTTTGATGTAAATTTGGATGAACCAAAATATCCTGCCTTTAATATTCTATGTACAGAAGAGAATTTTGCAAGCATCTCAACATCATAAGTTATCAATCCAAATTTGGAAGAAGACGCCATCGAGGTTTTTTTTTTTTTTTCCAAATACTTGTGAGAAGAGGACTCTCAAATGTATGTTTGGGTATTCTGATTGGCGTAGTGAATAGAATCTTTGCTAGAAGTAGTTCCATAGTGATACCGTTTGAATTTGAGCAGCAGCCATGTCGTTGATAATGAAGAAGAGAAACAACAAGGAGCAGCCAACCAGACCAAAGCTGAGTCCTGTGCACTCTTCACCGAGATGGATGTTCTGATTATTCTAGATTAATTTCATACCAAAAGAGAACAACAGAAATATAGTGTTTTTGACATCTAATGTTGTTTGGATCATGTCCATTCAATTGCATATAGTGTAACCGTGTAACTAATTTATTGTTACCATGTGGAAACCAATCTTATGATAAATGACCACATTCAGCAATGCTATATTTTGCTCTGGGATTGAAGTGTACAATTTTTTACCCATTTCGTTTTTACAGGTGAAAAATTTTTCCAGGTTGACAGTATTTGTTGAAGACAATGAACAACTTTGGATGGATTCTTTCCTTTTTTCATAAATGGTCGTATTGCTGTTGAAATGTAACCATTATTGCTTCAAATGTGAAAGCCAGAATTGGATGGTACAAGGAAAACTGCAAAATGTTAGAAAGCAGGTAATACAATGCCTATTATCAGCAGGAAATCAGATTACATATGATTTTCAGATGTGATCAATAGGATGCAAACTGAGTCATACGGTAACTCTTATCAATGATGCCGGTAACAGGTGCTTCTGAATCAAACCAACCAAACTTTTCTATTAGCTTTCTGATAATTTCGCCAGCTAAGTATGAAACTCCTGAAGCTGCAATTCCTGCAACAACATAATACATAACGGTCTTTATGTAACTCTTGGGCAGCTTCCTGACATAAGCCTTGGCAATGGCAAGTATAGTAATGGAGAGAAGAGAAGCTGCTGCTACTGCTGCTAACTTATAATACTTGTTATCACTCTTGAGAAATGTGAATCCATAAACTAGAGGAGGCACTAATCCAAAAGTGATGAATGATAATATGACAACTGTGGCATGAATAATGAAGTTCTGCTTCTGTCCGAGCAATTCTTGGTAATGATCCACTCTTTCATTTGTCCGAACAGAGTTCTCTCCAGATTGTTCATTTTTAAGTTCCTTAAGCTGTAAATTTTTTCGTTGTTAGTAAAAGAATTCAAGAATCTTGCTTTCACCATTCTTATTGAAGTTTTGTATTGACAGGGAAAGAAAATTACTGACCTGGTGTGCAATGATGAAGAGTCCACCAACAAGGTTTGCCAATGCCAAAGCTATTATGTTTACTGCAATAGAAAATAGCTGACTGAAGAGCTTGTTTGACATTACTGCAATCATATCAAATGCATATAGCTAAAACTATGTATATGTAAAGCATTGTTGCATTGAACTTACAAGTGGTAGCATCAGCACTCGCGGCAGATGTCACGACACTTAAGCTTGTAATTGATTCTGTTAAGCCTCCATACACAATGCTCTTCAAAATTTCTAGCTTTCTATCTTCTGATGGCAATAAAGTCTGTCTGACTTCATCAACTTCCTCTATCGAGATTGATGTGTTCACTGGAACTCCAATTTCAACTCGACCTGTTTCAACAATTAGCATATCTGATCGTTCTGATTTCCAACTATAAATTAAAGTCACATAACAGAAAAACCGCTCAAACTGTGCTTTGCATCATTTCCTTCATACCCAGGTCAGTTTTTCCTGTTTTGACAATTTCTTTACCGTAAGCTTGAATTGTAGATCTTTCATCAGTTCCAATCTTTTCTGAATATTTTGCATCTGCGCTTATGAAAATGCGCAAATGAGGAGGAATACTGCTAATCAAGAACATAAAATATTCAAATGAAAGTATTATTTATTTCAGTAGATGATAAAATAATGGAAACCGCAGCACCAACAATTATTAGTACACCAATCACTATTACTGTATGAAAATAAAGTTACCTTTAATTGCATCAAATGAGCCAATTTCAGCTTGTTCTTTCTCTGCAGAATCTGGTTTTGGCGATGGATGATAGCTTGTTTGATCTTTTAGTTGTTCATATGGTTTAGATTTGGGTTTAAGAGGGATTGTTCCCAAAAGAGGAGAATTTTCCATGATTGATGGATCTTGCATATTAGTTTCTGATGCATCACAAAAGAATGAAAACATCAGCTTGTGTCTGTTCATATAAAATTATTGAAATAGAAAAAGCACAAAGGGTCAAAACTTTTATTTCGACAACAACATGAATGGGGCCTGGAGGACACAGTCTCCATAGTCATCCTGCCACCACAAATCATTCAAATTTTTGTAAATCTGGCATTATCTATCTATCATTAGTATCTAACTCAATATTATGAATTTTAAATTCTAAAAATTGGAAAGTGATGTAGAAAATCAGATACTTTTCCCATAATTAATCATGTCATTACCTATAATAATCTAAATTTTAGTTTCATAATAATAATAATAAAAGAAATTTATCTAAATTATTACCTTGCTCATTCCTTCTTTCTTCCTCATTTGGCGCAAAATTGCGGGAAAACCAATTCCCTGTTCATAAAATTTACAGATAATAATGCTGTCTTAAGTATAAAATTTAGATCAAACATAAAACTAAATAAAATATTTTATGAAGTTCGTTTGAACATTAATGGATACATGAAAATGTTTATTTACCAGCAGGAATAAGAAAACTAAAGCATGAAGAGCATCTGAACGTATCGACTGGCTCATAAGTAGGTGGAGAATCAGTCTGCCATTCTCGGACAATAACCTTTTTAATACAAGAATTGCAATTCGGACAGAAGAATTCATGAGAAACAGGTTTGTTGTACACATGATCAAGATATAATTCTGTTTGATCTTGTGTAGTAGTAGCATTTGAACTTGTTTGTTGTTCCTTCATAGCCATGGTCTTGTTGGAGGATTGTAAGATTATATTATCATCTTTAGCACCAGCTGACCCTCCATGAACACCTTCTTTCCCTGAAACTTGGGATAATTAATTGTAGTAAAAATATTATTTGTTAAGTAGATTGATTTAATTAAATCACTTAATTATGTGAACAATGGAAGGATCAAATATTTGAGAGTTTTCACTAATTCAGAAAAACTTATTAACAAAGATAGATAATACATAATAACAATATTTAATTACTCATTTCAATTACTCAACAAGCATTGTTCTTTTTTTCTTTAAGTTATACAGGCAAAATTAGCACCTTCAACTTGAACATACATGCAAAATATATATATATATATATATATATACCTCTATCGTTACCAAACAAAATGCTGCTACTACTTTCTAGATCTTGATTTGAAACTTCTACTTTACTAATGTGCGTAGTGGTGGTGGTTTTCAGGCCAGATGGTTGGCGAGGTGGTGGCCGCCTCCCTCTCAACCCCATTTCCGCCACCGCCACCTCTTCCTCTTCCCCCAGTACTGCCTCCATTAACTTACTCTGAAATTATTGTACTCACTGACTCTCCTTCTTGTTCTTTCTTGCTGTACTAAATAAAGACTCATTTCACTTAAAAACAGAGTTGTACTAACATAACTAATAAGTCAATGGCAATTATTAAATATAAATTAGTATTATGTGAGATATGTAATATATATTTATAATGTGAGCTGCATTATTTAGTCAAAGTCTCTCATACTACTTGATAAATACAAATATTTGGTGATATCATTGAATTCTTGTTATTCAATGTTTTATTACTTATAACATGTTTGATTAAAAATATGTTTTTCATTTATATCATCTTATGAAAACTGTTTATTTAGTATATATAATGCGTCCATGGAAAATTTTATATATGATAAAATTATTGGTTAAGAATGTCAACATTTTATAAAACATTATCATAAACATACTTAAATATCATGTCATAATCATATTCGTCAAACTCCCGGCGGCTGTTAATAGTGTTTCCACCAGTTAACATAGAATGTCAGTATAAATCCATTTTTAAACATAAAGAGGATTATTAAATTAATTCTTTATTAAAAAACCAAATGGATGTGAGAGTAATTCTCAATTAAAAAAAAATCAAAATGCATTAAAATTCAACTCACTCCCTAAGTAATAATTCATTTTCAATTTAATGGTGGATATATACATACGTTTGCATAAAAGCCTAATTTTAAGAAAAGTTGAGAACCCATACCTTGTTCCTTGGTTGCATGTATGGGTGTTTGGGGTTTTAGAATTGAAGAAGAAGCATTATCTGTTACTCTCTTCCTCTTGTCTTGGGGCCACATATAATAATTCTTTCTTTTCAAATTTATAATTTCTTTTTTAATATAAGCATGTGACTAATTTCAATTCAAAGGTCTCAACATTTCTGTTGTGAAAATGGTGGTGTGTTTGTGCAAAGATGTGTAAAGAAGAGAGGCTAATTTACAACCAACGGTTCCAACTTTTAAAATTTTACAAATCTATATATTATATGATAACAGCCTATTTTAGAAATAATCTTAAAATTAATGTTTTTAAATGCAACTCATTTCAATTTTATAATTCCATTTAATTTAAATAAATCAAATTTGAATTTAAATTTCTAGTTTTTAAAAAGTAAATTTGATTTTAATGGATGAAGACCAAATTTTCATTTAGCAATAATCAAATTTGCATTTGTTGTTCTTTCTTGATTTGCTATCTTAATTCTTTAAAAAAACATTGAAAAAATTTTAAAAATAAAACCAAATTTATACTTGAAAAAAAAATTCTCTAAAATATATTTGTTAACACTTTATACATCTATAAATAAATAAAAATTAAATTAACTAATTATAATTTATTCATTTAAATAAAATTATAATAATTTATTGAAAATAATTATTTTTTGAAAATTTATTGAAAATAATTGATTGTATGCACTTATTTTGGTAAATAATGTTATTTTTATAAGTAAGATTACCTTAAATATTTGTATATAATATCAATGTTTTGAATATTAAAAACAACCTTTAAAATTGATGTTCCTAAATGCAATTTATTTTAACTTTATATTTTCAATTACTTTAAATAATTTGAATTTGTACTTTTTAAAATTAAATTTGTTTTAATGATTTTTGAATTAAATATTCAATTTTAAGACAAAATTTTAATTTAACAATAATCAATAATTTATGTTTTTAAATTTTTTGTTATTGTTTCTTAATTTCTTATCTTATTACTTGAAAAACCTTTAAACAATAAAAACCAAAACTGTAATGAAAAAAAAAATCTTTATACAACCTTTGTAAATGAAAAAAAAAAAACTAATTATAATTTATTAATTTAAATAAAGCAATCATAATTTATTAATGATAATTGATTTTTTGAGAATTTATTGAAAATAATTAATTGTATATATTAATTTTTACCAATAATATTATTTTTATAAGTAATGTTTACCTTAAATATATGTATATTATAATATTAAAAATTTTAGTCAATTTAGAAACAACTTTTAAAATTGACGTTATTATATGTAATTCATTTTAATTTTATATCTCCAATTTGAATTTAAATTTCTATTTTAAAATTATATTTGTTTTAATGATTTTGAATTGAACGTTCAATTTTAATACTAAATTTTTATTTAGCGATAATCAATAATTTATTTTTTTTTAAATTTTTTGTTATTGTTTCTTGATTTCCTATTCTAATTATTTAAAAAAATTTTAAAAATTTTAAAAAATAAAATAAAATCTGTAATGAAAAAAAAAATCTTTAAAATATATTTGTGAACATACTATACAACCTCTGTAAAAGAAAAAAATTAAACACTTGTATTTTATTTTTTTAAATAAAATAATCATAATTTATTGAAAATAATTGATTATATTCATTCAATAATGTCATTTTTGTAAATGACGTTTACCTTAAATTAAATTAGAATTCTATATATTATATAATAACAATATTTTCGTCAATTCTTAAATACAAATTGTTTCAACTTCATATTTCATTTAATTTAACTAAATCAAATTTAATTTACTTTTTAGAACTAAATTTAATTTAATTGTTTTGAATTAAACATTCAATTTTAAAATTAAATTTTCGATCAGTAAATAATCAATAACTTATATTTGTAAATTATTTTTTTATATTTATTATTCTAATGTTTTAAAAAAAATATTGAAAAAATTTAAAAAATGAAAACCAAATCTGTAGTTTAAAAAAATTATTTCCTTAAAATATATTTTTAACACCTTATAAAACTTTTGTAAATGAAAAAAAAATTAAATTAACTAACTATAGTTTATACCTTTAAATAAAACAATCCTAATCTATTGAAAATAATTGCTTTTTTAAGAATTTATTTAAAATAATTGATTGTATGCATTTATTTTGGTCAATAACGTTATTTTTATAACTAAGATTACCTTAAATATTTGTATATTATATAATATTAATGTTTTGGCCAATATTAAAAACAACCTTTAGAATTGATGTTTTTAAATGCAATTTATTTTAATTTTATATTTCAATTAATTTAACTAAATCAAATTTGAATTTAAATTTCTATTTTCTAAAAAATTAAATTTTTTTTAATAATTTTTAATTAAATATTCAATTTTAAGACGAAATTTTCATTTAATAATAATTAATAATTTATGTTTTTAATTTTTTTTATTGTTCTTTCTGGATTTGTTATCATAATGCTTTATAAAATATTAAAAAAATTAAAAAATGAAAATCAAATCTGTAAATAAAAAAAAATTCTTAAAATATATTTGTTAACACCATATAAAAATTTTGTACATGAATATTAATTATAGTTTATTCCTTCAAAGAAAACAATCATAATTTATTGAAAATAATTATTTTTTTAGAATTTATTGAAAATAATTAATTGTATATATTTATTTTAGTCAATAATATTATTTTTATAGATAAGGTTACCTTAAATAATTATATATTATATAATATCACTATTTTGGTCAATATTAGAAACAATTTTTAAAATTGATGTTCTTAATTTTAACATTATATTTAATTAATTTAATTAAATTAAATTTCAATTTGAATTTCTACTTTTTAAAATTAAATTTATTTTAATGATTTTGAACTAAATATTTAATTTTAACACCAAATTTTTTTTTAGCAACAAATAATTTATGTTTTTAAATTTTTTGCTCTTGTTTTTTTATTTTCTATCTTAATACCTTAAAGAAACTTTTAAAAAATTTAAAAAATAAAAACAATCTATTTAAAATTGAAAGTTTAAAAATTTTAAAAAATTTCTTTAAAATATATTTATTAACACCGTATATAATCTTTGTAAACGAAAAAAAATAAATTAACTAATTATAGTTTATTTTTTTAAATCAAATAAATAAAACAATCATAATTTATTGAAGATAATTGATTTTTTTATAATTTATTGAAAATAATTGATTATATACATATATTTTGGTCATAATACTATTTTTATAAGTAATATTTACCTTAAATATCTGTATCTATATAATATATAATAACAATGTGTTAAACAATTTTAAAAACATTCTTACATTTGATATTATTAAATGCAACTCATTTCAACATTATATCTACATTTAATTTAACTAAATCAAATATGAATTTGAATTTTTACTTTTAAAAGTAAATTTATTTTTATGGTTTTGAATTAAACATTAAATTTTAAGAGCAAATTTTGTATTAATAATTTTGAATTAAACATTCAATTTTAAGTCAAATTTTTGTTAACAATAATTAATAATTTCTGTTTTTAATGTGCTTTCTTAATTTTTTTAAATAAAACGATCATAATTTATTGAAAATAATTGATTTTTTAGAATTTATTAAAAATAATTGATGATATTCTTTTATTTTAGTCAATAGGGTCATCTACAAAATGTTCTAAATATAATCTTATGAAATCAAAGAAAAATCCAAATGAGAATTCTTATATGGAAAATCATTAAACTAACTTAATTCACATTAAAATTTTTTATTATTCATAAGACAACAAAATGCTTTGATTTAGTCTTTAAATGCTTTGATATATAATTTGGAAAATCATTAAACTAACTTAATTCATATTGAAATTTTTTATTATTTATAAGACAACAAAATACATTGATTTAGTCTTTAAATGATATATATATATATATATATATATATATATATATATATATATAAATAAAGTGTTTGTCAATTTTACAAGTAATATAATACTTGATGTTCTTTAAAATATAAACCTTAACTAAATTTATTTATAAAAAATTAAAAAAAAATATTTTGAATGAAAAATAAATGGTAGGAATTAATTTATATACAATTTTTTAATTTTCAAACAGATGTCATTAATATTATATTTTTATTAATGAAATAAAATATTTATTAATCATATGATTTATGATAATTATTACTTAACTTAAAACTTCATGATATTTATTTTCAAAAAAATAAATGCATATCATAGTATATTTTTATAATTAAAAATTGTTTTAAGTAAAAACAAATATCATAATATATTTTTTTAATAAAATTTTTATTAAATTATGATTGAAATTTTTTAGTTTAATTTAACCATAATTATGTTTCATTTAAAATACATATTTATTAAAAATTAATTTATTGATTGATGTTAGAAAAATACAAATCTTATATTATGGTGATTTCTAACTTAAATTTGATCCGTGTTCCATTTGGAAAAAGACAAAATCCATGTTACAATACATTTAAAAATTTTGAAGTTTTTATTATAAATTTCAAATCTTTAACCTCAATAATTCAATAAGAAAAACAACAAACACAACCAATTATGGGTGCAAAGAATTCATATGACATA
Source organism: Croton setiger (assembly GCA_948099555.1). Lineage (NCBI taxonomy): Eukaryota > Viridiplantae > Streptophyta > Magnoliopsida > Malpighiales > Euphorbiaceae > Croton > Croton setiger. The sequence continues at coordinate 72,431 of CANUEY010567284.1, forward strand.
TTTAGTGTGATGTGATGAAGTATAT
>CANUEY010567411.1:0-26051 GCA_948099555.1 Croton setiger
TATATCTATATATATATAAATATATATATATATATATATATATATATATATATATATATATATAATTTTAGTCCCACAGATTTATAAAATATATGTGTTATTGTTTTTATGGCAGAATTTGTTAATACTATAACATTCACCGTTTAGTAAATTTTAAATTGAAAATTGTTATAATATATAAATTTAATCAAAACTGCATAATTAATTTGAGTTAATCATTTTAAACCAGTAAAATTAGGTTTAAGTAATTAAGTAGTTAGGTAAATTATTTTAAAGACTATCATCTAAGAAATAGTGCTACCGTAAATTATATTAGCTTGTGTCTATATATTCTTAAATATATATTAATTTCATTAACATTTTTTGTCTTTCTATTCAGATATATTCTAAAATTATTGAAATAATTAACCATGAGGAAGGTACAAGCCTCCCTCAAAGATCTTCTTCACAAGCTCATAAATGATGAAGGTACTCAAATGAAACGAAAGAAAACAGTTCGGGTTTAGCTCGAATTGGCTGAAAATGAGCTCACTAAAGTTGATAAGCTAATAGCAAGAAATTGATTAGAAACTTTGTCATGGAGGGGGGCCCTATATTAAGAGCATGTTTAGTTAATGACAGATAATTGATTTAGGTTGTTGTTTGATAAAAATAAAACAACGGTTACGATTAGAACATGAAATTATCAATTAATGTATAATTATCTATTAAATATTAATATTTATTTTATTTTAATAAGGTTCGTATAGACCTAATATAAATTAGCAATCAGCTAAAATAAAAAAATTTAAATAAGAGTTTATTTAATCAGCAGTTGTTTAGGAATTCCTACCACTATCAACTGTTGATTTAAAATTTATTAAACAATTAAACTCTAACTTTTCAATGTTTATTGTGATTAAATTGATTATTTTTAAATAATAATAAAAAAAGGTTTTTTTTTTTTTTTGAAAAAATTCAATTTTGTTGGTTTACATTTTTTTTTAACATTCACCATTGACTAATGTCAAATATGGCTAAAAATGAGTGGAAGAATTTTTGAGTTTTTTTTTTTATTGTTTTGATATTATTTTTTTTCTAGTCCTGAGTCAAATTGAATTGAGAAAATTGACTTAATAGAAAGCTATTATAGAGGGAAAAAATAAAAAATTCAGCGGAGTGCTTATTAGTATATTACGCTTCTCCAATTGCTATTATTAAAAAACTATCGCTTGTTTAATTTTTTTCTAAAAAAAAAAAACCTATTGTTTGTCTAATTTATTTCAGAAATTCACATAAAAAATAAAAAATAAAGAAACGAACAAATAATAGGAGAAATACACCATCTAACACATCAACTTTTAGCGAATTCCCGATCGATCACTATTAACTTCAATCCGTTAAATTGATTTGGTTGGTTTACAAACCAAATAATATGGACATTACAAGTTTCATTTATTCATACTATATATTATATTTATGGGCTTTTACTTATTAATCCATTAATCATATATTTGACAATATTTAGCATTTCTTTTGGTGTCATATATATTTTTTTCTTCTAAAAAAAATACTACTACCACCAGTAGTGAAGGAAGGAGCAGGAGAATGGGTGAACGGAGACAAAGGCGGCTAAGGTACCGTATGTAGAACGTAATATGCGTCAGTCAGTTAGTATTTAGTTTAGATATTCTCAACTTCTCCCAACCATCCAAAATACTATAAATAAAGTAATTAAAAAAAAAAAACTTTTGCAGGTTGTCAGCTATACATTTTGCATGTTCCATGTTCATCGGCTCTTTTCTCATAACCTTCCCTCCTCCCTGTATATATCAGCTAGCCGTCTTATCTTTTTTTTTAAAAGGAAATTTTATGATAAAACTAAAATATTATACTTGCTGCATTAATTATAATTAACTTTTTTTACATATTATTGTAAATAATTCATTATTATTTAATAGCCAATTGTTCATATTTTTTTATTTTTATTCTTATTTTATTTAATATTTTCAAATTTACTATTGCTTAGACTAAAATATTATTTAGATTCAATAATACCAATAACAATTCAATTATTTGTAGAAAGATATTTCATGATAAATTGAATAAATTTAAATTCTATATAAATATAATCAGTGCTGTAGCTAACCCGAACTTTCGGGAATCGCTGACGGCTGGATATAATTAAACTCATAACATGTTAGCTATTGTAGTAAAATCTAATTTTACATAAATTTATTAGAATCCTAAAAGAAGGTAACATTTAAATTTCATACAAATCCCATAATAAACTTCACAAAACTCATTTAATTGGTGGTGGCAACAACAATGGAGGCAAGCGGTGGACGACAATCTAGACTTCGGTGGCGTTCAGTGGCTTGGATTGAGTTCCCCTTCCTTTTGATTCTTTCTTAATTAGATAATTAAGAATTTAATTAATTAGTTCAATTACTAGCTTAGGAGTATACCCTTCCAAATGAGGAGGACGAGACTGACCAGACATCTATTCAGCATTCAGCAGACATAAAATACAAGAAGAAGAAGAGACATTAAAACAATGAGCAAAAAGAAGAGAAGAAACAAATTTAGATTTAGAAGAAGAAAGAAGAGAAGGAAAAGTTGTTGTAGCATTAATGCCACAATTAATTAAATTGTTAGTAACCATTTGTGGGTTATTCTGGTAGAATCTGAAAATGGAGTTTTTCCAGAAAAAATTGATGAGAATGGAAGAGGAAAATGAAGTTTATAAAAAATGGGTTCTATTAGTAGCCACAAATATATATATATATATATATATATATATATATATATATATATATATATATATATATATATATTTTATAAAATACTGAATTATTTTGCATAACCATTATATGAAATAGCTTATTTTAGAGGTGGCCACGAGCCGGGTCGGGCCGGTGCTGGGCCACGGTTCAAGGGAGTGAAACCGGAACCGGCCCGCCGAACCGCCGGGCTGGTGAACTAGCGGTTTGCTGTTAAACACCGGTTTGGTGGCAGACCGGTTAACCGGCGGTTTGGGAGGTGGAACCGGCGGTTCAAGTACGGTTCACAGTTTCTCACGGTTCCGATTCCAAAATTTCTTGAATCTGAATCGGCCCGTCTTCCGACCGGTTCAAATTATGGTTCCGGCGGTTACGGTTTTTCGACGGATCAGACCGGTTCAGGCGGGCCGGTCGGGCCAAACCAGCCATGGCTACGTCTAGCTTATTTTGCATAAATCCGAGTAAGTGTTTAGAATTTAAATTTTGGCTCGTTTTTGGTAATTGAACCCATGCACTGAGCACGCACTGTTCATTATGGATGTAGGCATATCAATACACGGCAAACCACAAAACATTAGCGTTTTACCAATGGGCGTGGGTGCTATGTATGTCTTTGGGGCGCAACCTTGCTTAGTCTTTTGCCTCTAGACATGTATAGACAATCATTGCTTGTGAGCGTCATGTCATTTGCCCCAAACTCTGTAGACAATTTCAACATTATTTGCAGTTGCAGGCACGATGGATGGTTGTGGCCGCAACCAACTTTGAATTACCTGTTTCTTACTTTTCAACCGAGTCTTCATAAATTTACTTTGGGAATTATGTTTAATTTAATGCTTAATAGATATTTGAACACTCTACGAACACATGATAAACTCATTATTTTTAACTAAATTGGTATTATTTTAATAATTAATAGTTTTATTAAAAATTTTCTCACAAGGAAATAAGAAATACAATCAAAATGTTTAAAAAATTCAAAAACTATGGTAGAGATATAACTGCATAACAAATGCATAACAAACTACAGTACATTTTACATTTTTATAAAATAATATTGTTACAAAGTATTCAAACCGAAAAAATTGAGACACTAATAAAAATTAAAGCAATCTCGAAACTTACTTGTTATTAATTTCTTAAATTCACAGAGGTTAATACCAAAACCAAACCGATCACCCTTTATGTTTTATGTTTATTACAGGAGAGTGGGCATACCAAAATTACATTATTAATTAGATAGACTATCCTTAGAAGTAAGTGGCAATTAAGTAGCAACAGTAATAATTAAAACTCAAAAAAGCTATAACTAAAAGTCTGCTTAAGATTTGGGTACCTATACATGTCATAATATATATGATTATTAAAGTAAATAATAAGATAGATGACTAAAGTAAAGTAAAGGGTGGCGGTCATTGATGACGATGAGGCGGAGGAGAACGGCCAAGGCCGAAGGCCGTCGCGGTGGTTTGGTCGCAAGAAGTACACATGGGAAGATGAAGACATAACTGAGAATGAGAATGGGAATGAGATGATGAAGATGATCCAATGCGTTTAAGAGACTGTAATTCTTGCAATTCTTTCTTCAATCTTGTATTTTCATCACTTAAACTTTCGCAGCATTTTTTCAAGAATTCACAGTCTACTTCTGTTTGCTTCAGCTTCGTCCTGCATAATTAATTAATTAGTTAAGTAATTATTATCTTTAATCTTTATTTTGTTAATTAATTTTGTAAAAAAAATGTCACCTTGCCCTCCTGTTCTGAAACCAAACTTCTACTTGTCTTGCCGTTAAATTCAATTGCTTTGCAAGTGAATGCTTCTGAGCCTGTTTATTATCATTGTTAAATCAATAAATAATCACTGATTAATAGAGCGATTTAACTGTAAATTTGACCACACGTTTTCGAACTGAAATATTAACGCATATGTATAATTAAATGTTAACATTGATGCATGCGGCCTATCACAATATAATATTTGGAAAATTAAAAACAAGATTGTTAAATGGAAAAACATATTATTTTTTTTTAATCCGAACAGTTTAAACTGCAAATTAACATGTGTTCTTATCAACCTTTTTTCCTTTTCATCTAAAAGAAAGATATCAATAAAAAATTATAATTTTTTTTTCCTTTTTGTAAATTGAATTGTATTTATACCGAGTTTATATTAAACTTAATCATATTAAGCTTCTGATCATTAAATTTAATCTTCGATAAATATTTTTAAAAAATAATCTGATATTCCTTGGCAAGGATATGAACTCAGGAAATAAAATATATTGTATTCTTGTTTTCTGTAAACCATAAATAATTTTCAATTTTTAATATCTTAATAATAAATAAATAAAAACTCCGATACTGTACTGTGCATGCAAACTAGAAACTCTAGATCTAAGCATTAAGAAAAATGGCTGAAAATTAAGGTTTGAGAGATTTCTGATAGAAGAAACAAAAATATCAATCAATGGCGATCCAATAACTGAATTAGAAAAAAAAGAATCATATTTTATAAAAGAAATATCATCTTGATTCCTATAACTGTGTAATTTAACAAATATAAATGAGAAAAAATAAAAAATCATAGGAATTATTAAAAAAAAAAGTAATCTCAATTAAAAATAAAAAAGGAAAATTATACGTACGAGATTAAGAGTGTTGTGTAATTTGAAGCTGTCTTCAAGCAAAGCAGATTGGTCTTTGGAGAGTCTGAGTTTTTTCCTGCAACTATTATTATTATTAATGTTAATCAAATGGACTCTTTTATAATTATTTGGACGTTCTTCATCATCTTCTTCTTCCTCCTCTTTTTCTTCTTTAGGGCAAAGATTAAACGACAGGTCCAAACAAAACTCAGACTTAGTGGGGTGTTGTCGTTTTGGTACATAGCCACCCCCACCACCCAATCCAAGTGTAAGACCAAGTCCTATATTGGAATCTTCATCTTCTTCTTGTTCTTGTTGTTGATGATGATTAGGGTTATTATCATTTTCCATTGCTAATTATGGAAGAAGAAAAGAGATGAATTATTATTGGGAAAAAGAAGAGAGAGCAGTACTCTAAGTTGTGACTTTTCAATCAGTTATTAATCAATTAAGTTTAATATTGGTTTAATTATTATTAATGACTGACTTGCTTATATTAGTAATAACAACTTCATTATGGCATTTATAATGAATATGCGTTCTAACTGCGGCTTCTTATAAGGAAACTACTCCACAATTATTATTCTTTTTGACTTTCAGATTTCTATGTATTAGTAATATTAACGTAGTAGTTTAAGAAATGTAATTAGGGGTTGGATTATTTAGCAGGGGTGCAGGGCTTTTCAACTAGCAGTTCAGGAGAATGTAATTCTTATTTTTCATCACTTAAACTTGAAGAACTCGCATCTGGTCCTGCATCATTGATGAATAATTATCTTTGCCTAACACTAATTATTATCTTTAATCTTTATTTTATTAAATAAATTACCTTGCCCTCCTGTTTTAAAACCAAACTTCTACTTTTGTTGCCGTTAAATTCAAGGGCTATGCAACTGCATGCTTCCTGTTTATTAGTATTATTATTATTATTAGTTAATTAATAGGACATAACTATTAAACTGTAGATTTTGACCTCAGTTTGCTCTGAAATTTTATAAATTGTATGCATAATTAAATTAATGCTCTTGAAGACATTGATGCCTGCTTATTTAGGTTGCATAGTATTTGGAAAACTAAAAATAAGAATGTTCAATTAAGAAAAAAGAAAATGTGGTGGATGTTTGTAAATCAATTCTCATATAAGTAAAAATAGAATTTTTTTCTAAATGACAATGTCCATTTGAAGTTGTTAAATATATACTATTTAACAAAATTTATATCGTTAGGGAGATTATTAGACAATGTCTAACTTATTAATTACCTAAAGTTTGTACTGAAAATATGGCTTAAGCCACCGATCTTCATTTGAGCCGGAGCTATCTTTTCAATAAAATGTGCATTTTAAGTTGTTTGAAATTCTTACTCCAGCCTACCTCCAAACCAAGTTATTTCCAATACATCCATTAGTTTGCAACTTTATTTTCTGTTTTTATATCTCCTTTGAAAAAAAGTTATTCCTTAGATCATAGATTTAAATTTTTCTCTTATTTTATGCTCTTTCGATGGTATTAACTGGATGTTCTGATGTTTAAAGCTTAATGCAGCCATCTTATAACTTTGTTCTTCAAACTCTCGGTTGCAGAGAATCCAATAATTAAAGTACACACTATTTCATTTTAAATATTTTGTATCTTATTTTCATGCATATTAAAAAAATAACTAATTTACATTAATTTTATTTTAAAAAAAATAAAAGGCTTTGTTTAAATCTTATATGTATCATAAATGAAGCTGATAGGGTTGACTGTTTAAGGATCTAATATAATGATTAAGTGCATTATATTGTAACATGTTGATCAAGTCACAAGTTATTAGTGCGAGTATTCATAATAGGATAGAGTCACCAGCCATCCCTCCTTTAATTTTTTTTTTTTAAAAAAAAAAACGTAAATAAAGCTGTTATGGAAATAGAAGAAAGAAGACGGTTAAAGTGGAACTAAACGAGTCACATGCCAAAAATTATAATCTATAATCGAATTGAATGCACTACATAACATTCTATCTTCTGCCTAAACTAATTAAAACAAACCCATACTACCCAAAAAATTATAAATAAACGTAACTCAACCGGTAATGTAAGCATAATCTCAAGTTTGTCCAAAAACCAGCGAGGCATAAATGAGCTCATTCCATGCATCAGGCACCCCAGGCAAACACCAATGGCTACAGTCTTGCTTTCTCCCCGAAACTTTTCTTCCCGCTGTCGCGTTCTTCCCGTAGATTGATGGGTGTCCGTCCTTCCTAAAATTGGTCAACTTTGTCACGTTTAGTAGTTTCACAGGGACTTTCATTTGCTGGATTACTTCTTCTACTATCTTCATTTTCAAAGGATAGCTATTCAGAATTGTCACCTTCTTCAGTATTGGTTCTCTCTCCCCTTTACACGACCCTCCGGAGTCCCAATCCCCACCTCTGTTTATTCGGATTTGACACCGCTACAAGTTAGAAATCTTGACATGCAAAATATTTCATCAAAGATGAATTTTTGAGAAGCATTTCCAAAGTAGTTAAAGCAGGCTATATGAATTCTTTGTTTCCAATATTCGCTATAATCAATCAAGTAAACATCCATGAAAAACAAAATATAGTTGCAAATGATTAGAATTTTTTTTTTACCATGTTAGAAACTTTTTTGTAAAAAGAAAAGCTTGAAGAGGAATTTTAAAATCATTGTATTGATATATGAGAACCAAGCGTAAAATCATGGATGTACCTGAAATGAGCTGATGAATATCCGCGATAAAAGACCAACTGCTTTGCAGCATTTACATTTTCATCAATCCACTTTCCCCAGGTTCTCAAAGCCCTTCTGTAAGCCTCAACTGCATCAAATTGTGGATAGATATAATCACCTTCTTTATAGTAATTTTTCCTGCATTACTCATCAAATTGTAACTTTCTCCTGGAGGCTTATATACGCGGAGAGAAGCAAAAAAAGACATCAAGAGATGATCATATATATATGGGGTAAACAAGGATCCAGTCTAGAAATGTCAACAGAATAGTACTAGTAAAATCCTTGATTTCACCATATGAATCAACTTTGTTTTCTTGCCAATTACCAAGAATCTTGTAACGAAAAATATCAAAAGACATGCAAGTGGCTCTCAGGATAGAAATATAGGAAAAATAGAAAGTTTCTTTTTTTATTAATATTATTAAGAAAACTAACACAATAAAGCTCAAATTGATAGATGGTTGACATACCCACGAGCAGTTTTTCCATGGACCCACCAGTGCCCTGTGTTAAAAACAAGAATGTCAGCCCCCTTCCAACGGTTGGAAGTCTTATCAATTCGATCAATGGATAAAGTTGGATTTGAGTTTCCTTGTGCATTTATTCGAACACCTTCCATCACAAGAAAATGTGACCTTATGAACTCTACTGTACAGTTGTAATCCTGCAAAAACATATATACAGTGACTGACATTTATTGAAACATGTACATACCAGAGGGAGAGGCAAAATATTAAGTCACGTAAGGGTAGAACTATAAAATTATCAAGATTATCCTATATATCATCCACAATAAGAAAGAGAAATAACTTCAGTGTTTCTTACATATTACCTAGCTCACTAGTAAGCCTTTCAAGAGTTCTATTGTGAAGAACTGAGAAAAAGACCAGGAGCCATGGCAGATGGTGCTGCATCTGTTTTAGACAGAGGAAAGCCAATCCCATTTGCATCTAATTCTAAGTTATTTTTAACAGATGAAATGAAAAAACAACTAGCAACGCAGCAGCATTCAGTCTATCAACATGGCTGTTTTCTGTCCAATGAACAATTATCTTAAAGAATTTGTTGTATAATAAAAGCTAAGGACTCATAGCAGCCACACAAATGCATATCCATGTCCAAAAGTAAAAAATAGCAGCCCTCTGTGATCAATAAAGTGCTCAATTGTAAAAGGTCAAGGTAAAATAAGATGATATCAAGTCTGAAATTACCATAAAATTGAAGACATAGTAACCTCTTCCCTTCGTTATTTTGTGGCCATGGATTTCATGCATTCTGGTCTTGTCAGTAAGACCTTCACGGAGCATGCACAAAATTGATTCAAATTGATTTCGGTTCATGGAATCTCCAACCAGCATCAGTCTCTTACCCCTCAATCTTGTCAAGAAGTCTGCTGCATCAAACCTACAAGTGAAAAGTGAATGCAGAAAAGAATAGCATTTCTTGCTAAATTCATTACATGAATAAAACAGGGAAGGCATTGTTATTCATTCACTCCAAAAAACGGTTTACATAAACATGCATACAAGTTCTTCCCTAGTAATTTTATGTCATCATAGACAAATTAAAGTATTTAAAATAGGAAAAGTCAGCAACAATTAAACAGATTAAACTTCCAAAGCAATTTTTTCAACGTAATCATGTTTGATCTAATAAAATTTGGACTTACTTGCTCCACAGCCAAAAATTTTTGTACTCTACTAAATAAAACAGAGAATAGCTGCATATTTGCAGAACAACAAATAGCATGTGTCCCTTAAATGTGCATTTGACCAAGATGCAAATCACTTCAAAATACAAATCAATAGTAGTTACTTATTATAAATTCCAATAGAATAAGGACAAAGCATAAAATCCTACCAGGAATAAATTCCAAGATTGCGAATTCTAATAGAAAAGCTGAAATCAAAAGGCTAATTGACAACACTCATTATGTCAACGTTATAGACTTCTATTTTTCTTTCAAGTTATTTAAGCCATGTGCATGAACCTCCAACTGCCATCAAAATTAACCAAAAAATCCAATTCAACAATATTTTAATTTAAAACTAGTTATAACAAAATGCAAGGATCTATCAACCTTCCATTTCATCCGGTTAGGACAACATTTTTGAAGAGATGTGGCTGCTAGGTAATTTTTTTCACATGTTCTATTGGCATCTATATGGTTTGTCCTCCCTTTTCTTATCTCCTACAACTTCAATGAGATAATCTTCCTACAATACTGCAATATAGTCTACAATATAAACATCTCCAAACCTTCACAATCTCTCTTTTCTTACTAATGTAAGTTCTTATCTAAGTCATCCTTGTAGTTACATCCATCGTAACCTTCACATTCGTATCATCATATCAACCTTGAGTCATTTTGTTTCATCATATTTTGGTGCTCCTCAATCATCAGACATGTCATTTTGTTTCTTAGAAATGGACTTCTTCTTACAAAATTCATGGTATCAAATCAAGGATAGATATTAAAAAATAAAATTGATAATGTAAAATTTAATTCTGAGGAGTTTCTTTATTCTTGTGTTAGTGTTTATTACCTTTTTTTTATTTAAAATTTTAAATAGAATTTCCATATTTTGGATTACCAGTTGTATTGTAAGTACTCCTAATTAGAAACCTAGCTTAGCTATTCTTCAGCATATTTAAGGTTAAATAATCATCCTTCCTGCCTACTATTTTTCGTCTCACATTTAAACATCAATTAAATAACTGAAATATTTCCTTAAAATAATAACGGAAATATAAAAATGTCTCACATTTAACCATCAAGTAACGAATCAACATTAGATTAGAGTTAACGAAATCAGTAATCAAGAACGAAAAAGTGAAAAACATACCTGGGAAGATCACAACCGTCAGGCTTCCACCTCCATTTTAGATAATCAGAATCTCCTCTTCCATTCATTTGGCAATCAAAGGCCTCATCAACATAAGGACATTGACCCGGTTTATAAATCGGGTACTCCTGATCTTTCACCCAACTTCCCATGTACAAATCACAGTTCTTACCCTTTTGAATTGCTGCATTGTTATCCGAAGCAGAACCAGAATCCAAAACCGTTAAGTTTTTATCATTGTTGTTATCCGAAACAGAATCAGAAACCGCTTCACGGGAATGCAACGTTAACTTTTTGCCATTTTTATCCGAAAGAGAATCAGCTGGCTCGATCTTTACATCATTAATATTGGGGTCATCATGAGCAGTTGGACCCACTAGCTGAGAATGAGAAATGGGGATTTCATTATCTTCTGGTACAGAAATCGGAGATATGGTTTCTTGGGCGGTGAGTGATTCATCAGTGGAATTGGGTAGGGAAAGGTGCAGATCAATTTGTGGGAAGAAATCTCTGTAAATGGAAAGAGGAGGCTCGAGGGCGCGTTTACTGAAAAGGAAAATGGTTATGAGGAACAAGACAATGAAGAGTAAAGTGGTTAGTGTGTAACGGTTCTTCTTGAGCGAGGAGAAAATAGCCATCCGGTAGATGGTTTGTTGCTCTTGGTCTGGTAATGTTATGATTACACACAACCCACCCACCGACAAACATAAATGTGTTTTTTCCTTAGAAGATTAAGATTTTTTCTATAATCCCCAAATGTTTGAGTACGACTATGAATAGGAATTAATGGTAAGCAAATAATATCCCAACTAGACCTGGTCACGGGCGGTTTGGTCAGTTTAGCCTGCCGGAACTGGCCCGGTTTGTCGTCAAATTAGAACCGTTTGAACTGTAATCGGGACGGTCTGGTTAAGACTCAAGCTATTTTCAAATCGTGAATCGTATTGAATCAGAAACGTCGATGAACAATTCGAACCACCGGTTAACTTTTTTAAAAAATTAAAAAAAATAAAATAACCAGCGGAACTGCGGCGATTCGGTGGACCAGTGAGCTGGTTAAGGTTCAACATTCCTCCTAACTATGGTCCGGCCCGGCCCGTGGCCATGCTGCCACCTACTGCAGCCGAATCTCATCATGACTAAGACCATCAAATGGTTGTTCTCAATGTGATTATCAAGAAAGACCTCAGATATAATCGAAAACGTAGCCAAAAAAGGAGTTCCAACTAGTTTGAAAAAACAGTTTTGGTTATGAACTATATTAGTTTCATTTTTTTATTAAAAACTCGAATAGAAAACTCCATTGAAAGATAAAATTGGTAAAAAATAAAACAAGTACTAGACAAACTAGACAACATAGGAGTTTACTGATTAAACAAACCTTGAATTCATCCAACTAGCTTATTATAATAATTCACTCACCAAGAATTGGGAAGCCACGCTACAAGAAACAAAATGCAATAAATACAAGCAAAACAAAGGAAAAAGTGTATAAATTAAGACAATTGATAAACCGAAAAAGAGATGTCGGGCCTTGTCAGAGACAGACATTATAGAGCACCAATAATAACTCGATATAAACCGAAAAAGAGATGTCACGTATTAGAGCAGAAGCAACAGCCTCCATTGAAGCTTGTAGAAACAAAGAATGAAGATGACAAAGACAAACGGCTTGTAGAAATGAAGCATGAAGATGAAAAATCGAGGGAGAAAAAGAGTAAAGAAGAAGAAAGAAAAGTTGAATTAATGAAACGGTGAGTTTTGATTAAGAAGGAAAAGAAGATGTGCATTAAGTGGGACGACGTCGTTTTGGTTAAAGTAAAAACATAGCTGAACAACGAGGATAACAGAATGAAAGTGGTTGCAGGTTGTTCAGTGTGCATGAGATTTGAAATAGAATTTAGCTAGAATGTATTTTGTTTTCAGTTCCGATCTAGAATGCTATACTGTAATATAAATAGGTTGTTAAGTTGTAAAAGTAGTTAGTTAATTTTTCCTTTTCTTTCCTTGTTGTTAGCTTTCTATACAATCTCTGTTTTCTTGAATGATTTGGAAACAATTCTTCTTCTTGTACTTCTGTTTCTTTAATCAATGAAAGTTCATGATTTCAATTCACAATGTGTTGGATTATAAATTTTAATATCAGGCCTTGTGATTTTGGCTTTGATGTTCTAATTAGTGAGTGGATTAAGAACAATAGCATATTGTATTATTACCATAGGATGAACAGATGTGGACAAATGTGGAACATTCTATGATTGACTGTTGAAAAAGTTTGGAATTGCTACCTTGCTTCTTCTTTCTTTTAACACCAAAAATGTTTAAGATGCCCCCAAGTCAAAGGCTAATTAATCCACTTGATGCCTTTGTAATGTCAAATTTTTATATGAGTTCAAAATTATATAATTAAATAAATTAAAAGTTTTTGATAATTTGTTTTAAATTAAACTATATTTTTTGAGTTATTATAGCAAATAGCACATCTTTTACATTAAAAAAAAGAATAGATTAAGTTTTTAAAAATTCATAAAATAATACATTTGATTGTTTATGGTTTAAATTATCATTTCTCTTAATAATTCATAATTCTCTTTCTTCTTTTCCTTTTCTTTTCTTTTTTCTCCTCTCCCTCATAACATTTTTGTTCTCCTCTCCCTCACCTCATCACGTTTCTATTCTCCTCTTCCATCTGCTTCTGCTTCTTCTCCCTTTCAGACTTCCCTTCCTCTCTCGCTCGCCTAACCCACCTCCTCATGTATCTTCAACGTCGCTGACCATGGTTATAGAGGAAATCAACGCTTCCAACTGAGGTAGAAAACCAAATGTCCTTCAGATCTGGTGGCTATAGAGGAAATCAACGCCCATGATATATCTGTTTCTTCTCCCTTTTAGACTTCTCTTTTTCTCTTTAGGATTTGTAATTGGAAATTTGGGGTTTAGGATTTGAACATAAATCTTCTATTCAATTTTCAATTTTTTACTTTGTAAATTAATTTTTGGAACTTTTTGATTGAATGAATGATAAATTGATCTTGGATTTGAGGTATTATTCATATTTTTCATCTCAAATTTCTGTTTCAATTTTTTCCTTTCAATTTATCCTTTAATCTTAATTTTTAGTTTCTTGATGATGATTTCTTTCAATGTTAGTGATAATTTCTTTTATAATTGCTCTTTTTCTTTTATCAATTTATATACACATTTTATATATGGAATCTTTAAACTTTTGTATATACACATTTTATATATGAAATATTTAAATATTTAAATATTTAATTTATGTTAATATCAATTTTAGAAGTAGATACAACAATATATATGAGTTACATATACTGTTATATATACTTTACTATGTAGTAATTGTAACAGTATATGTAAGTTATATATACTATCATATATACTAAATAAATGTGAAATATATAGCAGTATATGTAGGTTATATATATTGTTTACAAAGTATATATAAGTTATATACAATAGAAAATGACATTTAACCCGATATATATGAATCATATATACTTCACACAAAATCATAACATATGAACTTCACAAATTATCATACGTTATTCATATATACTATATATATAGTCTATATATACTGGTATATATTCTTTATTTCCCTCAAATATTGCTCATCCTATTTTTTGTTTTGTTTTTCTGTTTTAGTGTTGGTATATATACAGTATATATACTCAATAAATTGATATATATACTCTATATATTGGTATATATGGGCTATATATATCACAGAAAATGACATTTAAACCGGTATAAATATTAAAGTATATATAGAGTATATATATATATATATATATATATATATATATATATATATTGGTATATATACTCTATATATATTAGTATATATAACCATATATACTTGTATATATATCAGAGACAGTTTTGAATTTTTTATAAAAAAAAGTTATTTATTAATTTTTAGAAATATTTACTAATCTATTAATTTTACTACAAAATATATCTTATTTTTCTAAAGCTCCCTAATTTTTTTTTTTTTTTTATAAATTTTAGTAATTTACAAGAAAAATTAGAATCACTTGACCTAACACTTATCCGTATATAGGTTTATTTTTGCACTTTGCTGTTACTTAATTTGTCAAGGACTTGGCTTTTTTTGTCAAATAGTCCATTTTTTCAAATGGTAAAAATATGTGTGTACTTTCAAAAATGTTTTTAAGGTGGGTGATTTGGGGGAAAACAAAGCTAAGTTAGGGGCAAATTTAAGACATAATAATTGCAAATTTAAAGAAAGTTTAGGGGGCATTTTGAGCAATTTTTATTTACTTGAGCCAAAAGGCCGAAACAGAGCTAAGTTTAGCAATAATTTTTACAATTTTTACAAGTTGAGGGACTAAAAGTTAAATGTACATATCAGCTATAACTGCATGTGCAGGCAAAAGAAGCGTGCGAATGTTGAGAGCAGGAAAAAAAAAAAAAAAAAGATGGAGCAGACGAGAAAAAGGAAGAAGATGAACAGAAAAATAAAGAAAAATGAGATCAACACTAACACCATCTTTCCTCTCTTACTAGCAACCCTCTGCAACAAAAGAAACGAAAGCACCTTTCAATCTTTGGTTAAAAAATGCCTAAAAACATTGCATTCTTCTCTGTTCTCCAAATTCCTAAACCCTTCGATTTCACTTCAATCAATTTTGTCTTTGATGCCAAACCTTCTCAGTTCTAAGTACGCATGCATTTCATCTTTACCGCTCTCGCTCTACTCGTTTTTATCTTGGTTAATTAAACATCAGCGTTTTGAATTTTGCAGGTATCCTGAAATCGCGAGCTTGAGCGCGGAGATTGTAGGAGCTGCTTCACTGTTGTCTTTGGAAATGAATGAACGAATTGCTTTCGATGGTGAAATTGTGAAGTGTTTAATTTGGCTTGTTGGTAGTTCCTGTAGAAAAGTTTCATTGGCCGCTTGTAATGCTGTTCTGGATTTGTCTACCACCTCTATTGGAAGGAAGCAGTTATTGGAATTCTCTGTTTTACAAAAACTTGTGTGAGTATTTTAGAAGATTCCCTCTCCTCTTTTGGCCTTAGTTTATGTTTATGACACTGTCTTAGTTTATTTACAGTGAAATTAGATTGGGGGAAGATAATTTTTGATATTCATAGTGCTGAGAAGGATGTCGATTTGCAAAACCGAATTGTAAAATTGTAAGATTTTAGATTCCATCCAAAATTGCTTCGCACCTGCTCAATAAAAATAAGACTCAAAGAATTTAGAATTCAAATGATGGAAAAAGGAAAAAAAAGGTAAGTTTCTCGTTAAAGCATATCACAGTGGTATTAAAAACATACTCATCTTAGCCTTGTAAACTAAGTGTATAGCACTAACCAACATAGTAGAAAACAGCATAACATGTAACAGACTTAAAAATAAAACCCTATAATTATTTTTCTGCACTTCTATCCAATGAAGTTAGTCAATAAGCATCTCATGTATGTAGAAGAGAAGATTTTTAGAAAATGGGAGAAAAAATATTGAAGGATTGATATATGTGATATCTGCGTCCATTCTCCTACTACAATATTGATGACAACTTTTCTTCTCATTTCAATTAATGCTATGCGTTAAATTTTTTTTTTTTGAATTATATATTTAGAAATATGACTTGGAACATGTAATTTGGTCTTGCCACATGCATGCTCCTTAGATCGTTGTTCCAGGTCCTTTTACCCTCCTTCCCTAGAATACTATATTTCCTTTTACTTCTATTTTCAGTTTTGACCAACAATGTGAGTAATTAGGTACTATTACCTTATGCCTAGACAAAAGAGGACCATAAGTTCTTAGGTGGCCCTCTATCTTTCTTGCCATGATTTATTTTAAATGCTTAATTCCATCTATGGGTCATCATATTTTCCATTGCAAAAGGAGTTTTATTTTATGCACTTGAGTTAGAAGCCAATGTAAGAGGATCAACGAACCTTCATAAGGTGATAAACGTTCTTTGCTAGAACAATTGATTAGGTGCAGTTAATTGGATTTTGCTCGGATAAAATCATATCATTGTTGCAAAACAAGTTTATTTTATGCACTTGCTTGCCTACTAGAAAACTTCAAGTAAAAACGGGGGATTAATGTTTAAGGGGGTAAATCTTCTGATAAAAATTGATTGAGATACTCATATGATTAGGTACATGAAGCTATGTTGCACTAGATGGTAGTCTTCTATAATGTAGAATGGTCCAGTGCCTCGATCATGTTATTTCATTAGGGAATATTTATCCACAATGTTTAGTCTTCTTGCACATTATATTCTTAGATTTTCAAGCCACCCCCACATTTATATGGATAATTAACATTTCTATAATAACTTAATGGCCATTAGCATTGGATTTCTTCAGGTTCCTATATCTTCTACATTGATTAATTTGTGCACAGAGGACAAGAGAACTGTTACTTGTTTCAGAATAGCATTCAAAGAAGACAGAAAAGTGGTAGCACTTCTTCATGCTGCAATATCTTTAATCAATAGCTTTAATGTTGAGCAAATAGAAAAAATTCCAAGGAATCTGTCCGACGCATTCTTGATATTTCTGAAAAAGTTGTGGGCAAAGGTTCATTTCCAGTTGTTACTTAGTAACCCTCCTTTAGTATCAATTCCAAAGAGACAATTATGCATAAGCAATATCACAATCAACAATTTGGCAGAAAGCATTTTTAGGTTTTCTACTTGTATCAATCAATTTTCTCCTTTACCATCTTTGTTGGTGAAAAGAAGTTTTTTTGGTTGGAGCGAAGATAGTTATGAAAATTTCATATTACACCATTGGGAGGCATCACCGTTTATTCTGAAAAGGTCTTCAAGATCTTTAATTGAGAAGGATGATATTTTTTATTCATTTGCAGAATCCCTTAATGTTACAGAACCATCTTGTACATTTCTTTCTCCTATGCTTCAAAATTTCATTTCTTGTCCACCTATCAGTTCAGATGAATTAGACATTTTAAATTTCCTAGGAGAAGTGAAAAATGAATTGGGATCTCCTATAATCTATCAGCAGGACATACGGGTACTGAGGACAGAAAATCAGTCAAGAAGGGAAATTCATTTCTTTCAAGAGAGTTTTGACCCACATATTATGGCTCCCCATATTTTCTCTATTTCTGATTTTAAGAAATGCGAAGAAGCATTGAAAGAGAGTTATACAGTTGCACTGCGTGGCATGGAGTTCCGGTTTGTGAATATTGCAGCTGTTGCTGACACCTTGGCATCTTTGTTTGGTCAGCCGTCTGTTGGTGCAAATATATATTTGACTCCTCCTAATTCTCAAGGATTGGCTCGTCACTACGATGACCACTGTGTGTTTGTATACCAACTCTTTGGAAGTAAGCAATGGACAGTATTTTCTCATCCAAATTTGCAGCTACCTCGCTTGTATGATACACTTGATAGACAAAATTTTGCAGATGCTGAGAGCTCATTGTCTGATTGCAGAAAGTTCATTCTAAATGAAGGTGATGTGTTGTATATTCCAAGAGGTTTTAGTCATGAGGCATCTACTGGCGATTCTGGATCTGGTGAACTTTCCAGATCCTCCTTGCATATCACCTATGGAATTGAAGTGGAAGCTCCTTTTGAGTAAGTAAAAGCTTACCTGTCTTCTTCCTTCCTATCTTTGCTTAGAGTTTTTCTGCATTATATTGAACTTGATGGTCATTAGGTCATAGAAGATTATCATCCTTTGCCAAATCTCCAAATTCTGAGTTTAGGTGGGGGAATATTTGATCACAAAAAAAGTTCCAGTACTCTCATTCAGTCTTCTTGCTTGGTTGTGCATTATAGACCACCAAATTGACTAGTGATTGGGCTTCTGATTGTAACGGTTTATGTTGTTTGAACTTGGTTACACTTGTTAATGGATACCTACATTCTTGACAACTTTTAAATTTTCTAAATAGAACATATGGGGGTTATGGATCCAAATTCCTACGCGACTCCTCAAGCATGAAATCTAAATAAAAATATTCAGTTTGTTTTTTCTAAAAGAAGATAATGTCTGCTTCCATTGAATTTATGAATGCCAGTACACATTTAAATTGATCTTTACATTTTGGGTTCATCAACTACAAGTTTGAAATTATATAACAATGGGTTCGTAACTGTTAGATTTAGATTTCAGAATTGTCACAATAAAAAAGATGAAGAAGAACTGCATGTATATCAACGTCAGTTGCAATTCAGTGGTTAAAAAGCTCTTTCTGACACAAGGTTGATATCTTCACATCCCTTCAACTTTTTGTTATGAAAGAATTAAGTCTTTTGATTGACTTCAAACAGCCAACAGCTGACATTTTTCTCGTTTCTCTTCATCTTTGGCTTTGGTTTTCTTCTTCTTTATCTTCTCCTTTGATTTTTGCACTTCATTTTCTTTGCTCGGATTTTGGATTGGTTTCTCATTGTCACTCTCTCTGTCTCTTATGGTAAAGAGAGATAGGGCAAAAGATTTGATTTTCTTAGCTCAAAAACCTCATTGCATGTCATCCTGCAAACAGATATAATCTTGGATTCGTGATGCTGTTTTGGGATACAAATTTCTGTTTGTACTCTCTTCATCTTGACTCTCTAGGATTATCCAATTTCACAGAGTAGTACCGGATACATATTCCTTGTGTCCACATGAGTATGGCATAGCAAATGGGTGAGTCCAAGTAGCAAATATTGGTTGATTGATAATGGCCTGCACTATCAAGTTACAATGAACCAAGTCATTTCATTTTACTGTTTTGAGGCCATTGACTCCAGTGGAACGGCTATTCAATTAATGGGATTTGGCTCTGTAACATGTGAAAGGGCCCTCAAGTTGTGGCTGTTGCTGTCAAGATACAGGACTTGTTACCTTAAAACCAATTTTGTTCTTGTTGACTTATAAATATTAAAAGAATTACCAAATCAAACCCTTTCCAAAATGTGGGTTTTACTCCCTATTGTTCATATTGTCTAGGTAGCAAATACACTTCCCTTGGTCTGCTGTGTGGTTATCCCTGGTGGCTGGTGCATTGGACACATGTTAAATGGATAGTTGATTAGTTAGACATTCCATATGGTGTGTTAGAATCTTTTAAATTGCGAAAAAATGAAACTGTGACAATATTGCAGTGGGCACAACATGAAAATACTTCGGGCTAAAATTATGGTTCTCAGAGTTAAAACTTAAAAATAGGGTCAAATTCCACAAAATTATACCATGGAAATCTATGAATTAGCAAATTTCTGTCAAATTATTGAAGAGAAGTTGGAAAAGAAAAAGAATCTCTGAAATGTGAACTTCGCAAATTTCCTTTGCCATCAATCATCACCATTAATGTTTCTATTCTTTCATGTTATTCAATGCTTGTCCTAGTATGATTTTGAGTTCCTCCTAATTTTATTGTTGAAATATTCGCTCTTGTTGCTTGATTGAGTAGTTCATGCTTTATTAATTATAATTTGATTATAAAAAGTTCCAAAAAACTTTACTTTCAATTCAATTTGTTCTTAAATAATGTAATCTGAATGAATTTTTATGAGTTTACCTGCTGCTTATGCACTGAATTATCATATTAGAACTATAATAATTTGCCTTTTAGTGTACGTGTCCTGCTGTGGAATGCCCTATACTTATGAAAACTGCTATGTTGTTTGATGTGTCCCTGTGACTATGTCCCTTTGTCTCATTCTCTACTCATGCTTGTTAGCACCATATTTTTTGCTCAGATATGCTCCTGTTATTTTGAGGTTTTATACTGCCCCGCCATTATAAGTTTGTGTTTCAGTGGTATGGCCAGGTTATGGTGGCTTTTTGTCAATTGAAAATTGTTTTGTTTCCTTTATGATCATTACCTTCTCGTTGTCTGTATCCCTCATCCAACTTTATGGTTCTTTTGTATTGTCTTTCCAGTTCTATCTTTATTGTATTTTTCAATTGTAGCTGATGCTAACTCTCAAAACCACATGGCTACTGGCCCATTCTCCAGACATAATTTTGTGATGAAGTTACCATGTCTGTGAGACATGGAAGCTTGATTTCAGGCCAATGTCTAGAGAAAAACTAAATCATAGTTATGTAAGATTATTTTTCCAAGCACCTTCCTCTGTTATTTATTTTTGAACTTTTTGGGGATGTCTTGAAATTAATGAAAAATTTACCTATGAACAGTGTAAAATGGACACATTATTCATTTGGCTTATCTATCTGTTTGGACTTTGTTGCTGTCTGGAACATGATTGAAAATGCTTTTTCATGTACTACAACAACTAAGCCTTAAAGGCTTAATCTAAACTAGTTGGGGATAGTTGTATGAAGCATTTGTTTCAAATATCTACTTTGGGAAAATTGGAAAGTGTTTTTTCACATGCTTTTAGAAAATCAAAGAATAGCTTAAATGTAGGTCAAACCTGCTTTTGAATGGAAGAATGAATTGCAAAAGCAACTAGATTCATCATTAGTCATAAAAGGCCAACGAATTTGTCTTCTCCTATCATCTAAATATTATAATGGTCTCTCTATGTTCTTGATTTTTTTTTTCTTAAAATAATTTCATTTGATATAATGGTGTTTCTGTGATTATCATTTAATAGGCACATGGCTTGCTTGAAATTAAGCTGAAATGTGTATTTTTCAATGAAAATTTGCTCACTATCCTCTGAAACACCAAAATTAGTGCACTAATATTCATTGGAATTTAAATTACTACGCTTATTAGTTTCAGTTTGTGAAATTTATTTCATCTAGAGGACCATGCAGTAAAAATTTTCACAGCTTACATATGAAAACGGAGATTTCAAAATGGTTTGTACTAGGAATAAACTGGTAAAGGTTGGAATGAAAATGAATATATGCAATTAAGTGATCTTATTTAAAGAAACAAAGAAGTCGTTACAAAAAATTTCAAAATTTTAGAATGATCTTTAATTACAATAAAAGAGCATGTCTTATGCACTTAATGCTATATTTTATTTGAATACAGATGGACAGGATTTGCGCATGTTGCCCTTTATCATTGGAACCAAACTAAACGACAGCTGGATCATGCTTTGGTTAAGCCATTCTCTGCAACTCTAATGGACTTCACTGTCCATTTGTTGCATGCTATGATTGAGCTGATTGCTGCTTCCGATACTAACTTCAGGAAGGCTTGCTTGGTTGGTGCACTCGCTTTGCCACTGGATGCGGAGGATTGGCTCTATGTGAACCAAAAAACTGTTTTCAACTATCTGATGAATAAAATTAGAATGGAGTCCAGGTTCTTGGAAGCCCTCAAGATTCTGGAAGTGGTGGTCAGAAATGAAGATTGTAAATGGTTAAAGTTGCTTCAGGTTCTTAATAAGGAGAAAGAAACTGTTCATGAACATGATTGGAATACTATTCCTGAAATGAAACGCTTGTACACAAGTTGTGTTCAGCAGCAAGATCTGGCAGAACCTGAATTTGTGCTTATCAAAACTAGATTTTGTGAGGAGGCAGCGTTTGAGGATGCAATTGATAGCTATAGAATAGTACTGGAGAAGTATAGGAAGACAAGAAATCAATATCTCAATGGGATGCTTTCGCTGCATTGTAATTGATTCAATTGGTCTACGTCTTTGTACCACAGTTTTCCAAGATTAATTGTCTATGGAAAGAATAGATTTTTGTTTGTTTATGGAGGTCTATCTATTTTCTATGTGAAGCAGCTTGGTTAGAAGAAATCATCACCAACGTTTTGTACATTTGTTGAGCCATCTGTAAGGTAAAAATTACCCAGTTTCTTGCTTTTCCTCTGGTGGTGTCCTTGCTGGCATGCATGTCTGACAATTTGAGATAGGTGTAATCTTTGTACGGCTCTAAACAGGTTGAGGGATTCATAAATTGTTGAAGTTCGGCTGAAAATATCTAAAGTAGGCTTGTTTGGTAAGCTTAATAACCTTAGTTATCTAACTCATTTAATTAACGAGTTCAACTCACAAGCTAGTTCGATATTGAGGCTTGCAAACTAGCTCAACCATGGTATCTGAACCCAAAGTTATTGCGTTCAAATTTGATTAAAGCTAGTTAAGGTAATCTAACAATTTCTATTGAGTTTGGCTCATTTATAGTATACCATGAGACTTGCATACATTAGATTGACTTAAGTTATGGAAGTTTCGTCTCATAATATGATTAGGAAAGACATACATGAATAGAAGCATCCCATAATCTCTGTTAATTATAGTAACACACAAATAATAGGATAAAATCTAGTACTACATTTTACGGTCTGGGATGTTTTGGAGTGGGATTTGGATGAGTTGTGACCCCATGGTAGTCAATTTGGTAGACAAGCTCTAAATCCTTGTTCATAGGCTCATGTTCTCTGAAATTTTGTTGGATTGACATTTGCTTATTGTTGCCTTGCTCAGGATCCTGCATTTGACACAATCAATATTCAGGGAACTAGAACCTTCAAAGTTATAATGAAATGGGGGCAGCAATTTTCCTCGAAGACATAGCTCCGTTAAATAGGAAGTGTAAGTAACTGTTTAATGGAAATATTGAATCAAAACTGGATTTATAGGTTTGGTTTGATTTTTTAAAAATAATCAAAACTGGATTTGTAGGTTTGGTTTGATTTTTTAAAAATCTGTATCTGGAAAATTACATATATGATGAATATTTTGCAAGTTCTTATATTTTGGATACTTAGGAAAACTGCTTAATAGAAATATTTTGGTGATGGAATAGAAAAATAAAGATATTCCATTTCCATATAAGTTCCGAAGATGAATATTAAGAGATTTGATTTAAAAGAGGGGGGGAGGAGAACTAACCTTATTTGGATGAAGAATTGGTGAGTTTTGTTGCGTGATGGAGCTCCTCACTTTACCCGTAAAGGAAAAGAAACAGAAACCAAAAGTAAGGAGACACAATAAAAAGAGGAACACAGATTTCATAATTAAGGGATTGCGTTTAGGATAAAAGAAAGGAGCAATTATTATATAGAAAGAAAGCATTGTCAATTATTGATAGGGAGGGTGAGCCCCATTTGTATGATTTTGTTGCTCATTAGACTGTGGGAGACACCCTCCCATTACCCTTCAGACTTTCTGTCTGTCAACATTTTCAAATATCAAATCATTATCCATAAAATCTAGATCCGACTATATTTCAGTTTTAACCTTACAACTGTTGGTTCTATTTCTAAACTGTTGAGAACAGAAATTGCAATTGTCAAGAATCCCAGCTGGAATTTATCCAATGGAGCCTCAGTTTTGAGTTTTACATTTTTTTGGAATCGAAACTATTCTAAATCAATTGAAACCTGCTTTTGTTAATTTTTTTAAAGGGTCACTTGATTTTTTTTTTTTTAATATTTGGAAGCTCACAATGTTCACACAAATAATGGAGGGCATAAGCTGGCTGAGCAATACTTAGGACATGTTTGGTTTAGTTATTTAAGATGCGGATAATTGTTCCGGATATCTTAGATGTTTGACACAAAATGATAAAAATATATATAATGATAATTTAAAAAATAATTAAAACATAATATTTATATGTTATGAGATATTTTAAATTATTTTTTTGGTGCAATCTGATTAGGCAAGACATTCATTTGTAATAGCATTTTTGGATCAATATTGTCTGTGTCTTCAACTAACGCAATTTTAATTTTGTACCATACATGCGATTACAAAATCTCTAATCCCACTTCTCTAAAATATTATAAAACATAGTCACGTATAACATCTAAAATGATTTATCTCAAAAACTACTTTTACGAAGCTCTAATAATTTTTTAAAAATTATATGTATAAAGGCAAGACAAGAATAAACAATGGTTGAAAAACAAAAAAAAAACAAGTAACGAAATATTTTCACCACCGAGATACCCAGAAAATGGTTGAAATTAATCATTGACTACACCATCTACACGATATCGCTAATAAAAATCTAAAAACACAATTACTTTTACTCTATATTCAAACAAAATCATCAGAAAAATTTAAAAAGTTAATCTCCTAAAATTAACAACACATGAAATTTACATCAATAGGAAGAGAACGGAACAAAACCGTTGATACTTGATCGGAGATGGAAAATGACTGGAAAGCGTCAAAAGTTTTATGGCTCATTTTTTACCCATAATCCAATCCATTTTTTCCCATCTTTTCTGGCCACATATCAATGTCAAGCAGTGAGTGTCCGGTCGAGTTTCGATGGCAGAAGTGATTATTGAAAATGGCAAGGGGGGTATGATTATGAATAGAATAATTTGAAGGGTGGTACATTTATAACACTTAGATTGAACATTGTTGGATTATAGTTCTCTCACCTGTGTAAAAAAATCATCTTTGACCTCTAACGAAGCAAGTAACTAAAAGAACATGACTCTTTTATGGAAAAGACACCTGAATGTTTTAGTATATCCCTTGAATCAGGAGTAATGTTTGTTTTACTACTGTTTGAGCGATCCGATTCTACACAACAGCAGCGGGATTGAAAATCCGACAAGTCATTAGAGACTTATTTGGTACTTTGACGTAGAGAATAATTTCATATTGTAATCTGTTTTTAAATTATTATTTTGAAAAGTTTTAAACAGTTTATGAATAGTTTGGGTGTGTATTATATTAACATTTTATAAACAATTTGAATTTTTTTTTTAAATAGTTTATGAACAACAATTTTGTAAAAGACTATTTTGGAACATTTTGTTTAAATAGTTCTTTTTTCCTTCTCTCATTAAATATTTGCATCTGAATTATTTGATCCAAATTTTAATGAAGAAGTCTAGAGAATGAAAACTGTGATTATCCTTTTGTAAATACACTGAAATGATACTCTACAGTTGTAGAGAGAGTATCTATTATAGTTCTCTCATTTGTGTAAAAAAACTCTCTCCTTTGGATGCGTGGTTATGTATTTATGTATATATCTGTATTATTAAAAAAAAAAAAAAACCAGAATAATTTGAATCATTCATTCCATATATATTTTTCACTTATTATTGAAGTTAAA
Source organism: Croton setiger (assembly GCA_948099555.1). Classification (NCBI taxonomy): domain Eukaryota; kingdom Viridiplantae; phylum Streptophyta; class Magnoliopsida; order Malpighiales; family Euphorbiaceae; genus Croton; species Croton setiger. The sequence continues at coordinate 25,984 of CANUEY010567411.1, forward strand.
ATAATTAAAATAAATCCTATACTTATGATACGATGAAGACAGAGGTGCAAATTCAGGGGATCAAAGGC
>CANUEY010567424.1:0-10273 GCA_948099555.1 Croton setiger
ATCATATAATAATTATAATTAATCATAATTATAATTATTAAAACCATTTATAAACTTTAAATTAACTTTTTAATATTTTAAAGCCAATTCATAAATAAAATCTCTAATAAAATATTTAAATCTCTAATTTCAGGCTCAAAATGATCTCCAAATAATTTTCTGACGTCAAAAATAGATTCAGGACGTCGAAATCAGGCTGGAAGAACTAAAACATAATTTATAAAAGTTTCCGGGTCAAAAGTGCAAATAATTAAAATTCAGGGACCAAAATGTAATTGTCCAGAATTACCAAATCTGCCCAGAAGCGAAATTTTGAAATGTTCCAGTAACTACAGGGGTCAAATTGAAATTTTCATAATTTAAATCTGCTGGACTAAATTGAAAACAACTCAAAATTCATTCTGTTGGAACTATTTGCAAAAACATATAAAGTTCAAGGGTTTAAAATAGGAATTACCAAAATCCAGGCACCAAAAACAGAATTCACCAAAACGGCGTCGTTTTGGCCAGCCCGCAGCCCCCTCTGCGTTCCTCGTACCCGCGCGCGCGCTTGGATCAAAACGGACGGCCTTGGTGTCGTTTTGACCCGCGTGCTAGCCGCCTGTCTCGCCTGCCTTCCTGCCGAGAAAACCAGTCTCCTCCGGCGGCTTTCCGGCCAACTAAGACCACCTTTCTCTTCCTCTACACACCCTCTAGCTAACCATCGGAGCCAAATTCCTAGAAACCGTCTGGATCAAAAGATACAAGCCCTCAAAGTTGGCTCCTCAATATTGATTACCCAGAATTTGCCTAACTCTCAAACCAACTTCCAACAATGTTTTCGGCCACCTCTGGTGGCTTTCCGGCAATCTAAAACGACCAATCTCCACACCAACATACCGTCTATAATCCCATATAGCTCAAATTCACTCATGCTTCACCATTTGGAAGATATAACCCTCCAAAGTAGCAACCTCAAAACTGCCTATAAACCCAAATTTTAACACAGAATTTTGTTTCCTCTTTTCCAACAATTTTCAGCCATTTTCTTTCCAATCTAACACTTCAATTCACTTTATAAACATCCTAGGAACATGTTAAAATAATTGGATTGAAGGTTTTACAAAGATTTCCATCTTTTCTCTCTTCTTTCTTTTTTTCTCTTTTCTTTTCTCTCTTTTCTCTTCTTCCTCTCTTTCCCAATGTGTAACACCCATTCTCTTCTGTTCCATCCCCTCTTTTCCACCTCTCCAGCTCATGTTACACTTATCTAAGTGTTCCTGTGAACCCTTACCGGACCCTCCGAGCCGCCAGGCCGATCCCGCGAGGGAAGTCGGTTAGCCGGGGATGTTCACTCAGGGTGAATAATGTGTGTAGAGTCACCACTTAATTTATTTTGTTAAAGGGAAGAAATTAAGAAAGAACCCCTTAGTGACTCTGTTTTGCGATTAACCAATTTATAGGTTAATTGCCCCAATGAATGAAATGCACTAGTCTTCGAACCCGAGGTGGATTCGGAGGTTATGTCATGCATTCATATCAAAGATGTTTATTTCCTAAATGATGTTATGCCTGAATGATGATTTGGACGAAATGATCGGGAGTGGGGAGACCTGCTATTCGAGGTTATATCTCGAATATGCCTACATACTCTCTTTTTAATGAGAGATCAAGGTCAATGTAGTTCGAATTTGCCTATTTAAAGGCGATGGAGGGGGGTGTATGCATGTATGCATGCTTTGAGTGTGTGAAAAGTGAATTTAGGCCTAAGGGCCAAAAAAGGGAGTTTATCTACTTCAGTGGTCGAAATGTAGGCCTAGTGGCCGAAAAGGAGTTTATCGACTTTCGTGGTCGAAATTGGAGTGTATTACGTCCGTGGTCAAAATTGGAGTTTATCGACGCCCGTGGTCGAAAAGTGTGAAATTTAGGCCTAGTGGCCAAAGAAGGAGTTTTATGACTTCCGAGGTCAAAAATGTGTTTTTGTTGGTCTAGGGACCGAAAAAAAGGAGTTTTATGACTTTCGAGGTCAAAAATGTGATTTTGTTGGTTTAGGGACCGAAAAAGGAGTTTTTTGACTTCCGAGGTCAAAAATGTTGTTTTGATTGGATTTCCGCTGGGGAATATTGATTTTTAGGCCTTTTGGCCAAAAGTGTGTTTCCGTTGGGAAAAAGGAGTTGACTAGGCCTTGGGGCCAAAATGTGATTTTTGGTGTGGCGCAGCAGCAAAAAATGTGCTTGTTTTAGGCATTATTAGCCAAAAGGTGATTTTAGCGGCGCTGTGGCCGAAAAGTTTGATTTTGACGGCGCGACGGTCGGAATGAGTGATTATGATGGCATATTTTGCCAAAACGTGTATGCATGAAATGCAAAATGACATGTATGCATGATGTCGGATGCAATATGAGAGAATTAAATTGAAGAAAAAGAGTATACCTGTGGCAGTTGACGTCCGTTCCTTAACTTCGGCTTGATTTGGACTTATTTTTATATGATTAAATGCAAGTTATCAAAGAAATGCAATGTAGAAAGCAGTAAAGAATTTCCTTTGAGATGAAGAATCACCGTAGGCAAGAAGGGAGAAGAGAGCGGCTGTCAACACAGCTCAAGGTGTGAGGAAAATGATGGTTTTAGGGGGTATTTATAGGTGAAATTCAGCCAAAAGTCAACAGAGGGCGGCCCGGGCTGCTGTTGAGGGCGGCCGGGGCTGCTTTGGAGGGCGACCAGGAGCGCCCTTAGAGGGCGGTCAGGGGCGCCTCCAAAGGGCGGCCGGGGTTGCCTTTCCTCCGCAATTCGCGCATCTTTCGTTTCAGAGCCTTTTCGAGACATTCCAGGACTCCGATGGCTATTCCGAGGGCAATTCTATGATCCTCGTATAATCCCGGACATTTCAAGTACCATGAAGGCATGCTTCCGGTGCTGGTTTACGAAAATGTCCGGTCAGGCGTGACTGTTCGGGGTCTGCGGAAAATGACTTTCTGGGCCTCAAAATTCGAGTATTCACAGTTGCCCCCCACTGGGCGACATAAATATGATTTATGGAGCTCAGTGGCGTTCTGAATCGCGAATTTTGAGGTCGGAGTTTGGCCGCGCGGGGAAGACCCGCGTTTTGGGATTTTCCTATAAATAGGGGAGGGGAGGTGGTCTTTCTCTTTACATTCCACTCACCATTCTCTCATTTTGCTCTCTTAAGATTTCTCTCAAGCTCTCTCAAGTTTTCTTCTGAAAATTCTTATGGAGAAGTTATGGAAGAAATGCTTTTATTTGATTTTTCCGACCTTCGATCCGGCAATCACCTTTGGAAGATAATCCCTCGGGTATGGGAGGCGTAGGAAAAAGCTAGCCTCGATGGAATCCATCGTCCTCCGGAAGGAGTATGGATTCCATGGGAGCATATAGGCTGGGGCAGGCGAGTAGAGCATGTGTACTCCTTGTCTCGTCCTGGCCAGATGACGTAATTGTAATCGCACCTCTACGTTGGTGCTGCTGGTTAATCTCACGCCAAGGGTTTCGAAACGTCAAAGGTTTCGAAACACCCTCAGAAGCCATGATTATAAATTGTAATTTTTAAATTTCCTTTGTATGCAAGTAGTAAAATAGGAAAATCAAAATCAATGTAATGAAAATTGTTTATTAATAAAATTTGAGATTTTGAGAAATTGTTCTTTGTTTGTTGTTAATTTTGAAAATGATTCAAATCATGGACTAACTTTGATTGAAAACTCCAATTTTGGAAGACATTTTGTGAAATAGGAAGAAATCTTATGAAAATAGGAAAGGATCCACAAATTAGGAAGGGAATCAACCTAATTGGGACGGGATTTTGCTGTTTTGGAAGCAAAAATCCGTGCTGAGGGCGGCCGGGGGCGCCCTTGAGGGCTGCCTGGGCTGCCTTGGAGGGCGGCCAGGGCTACCCTTGGAGGGCGGCCAGAGCTGCCTCCTCAAGGCGGCCTGGGGTGCCATGGACGGCGGCCAGGAGCGCCGTGGAGGGCGGCCCTGAGCGTCCTCGACCTCTGTTTTTCTATAAATAGGGTTTTCTTCATTCTTTCTTGATTTGTGTGCGTGAAATGCCAATTTCGGGCTCAAAAATCCCTATTTTTGGAGAGAATGAATCCATACTTCAACCATGTTATGCATAATTGGACAAAGAGTCTTTTGAAGGTAGAAAAGATTAATCTGCAGCAATATGGTGTGTCTGCTATTACTGCCCTAAGGGGAATAGTAATAGAATGGGATTTTCTCTGCGCTTGCATTAGGTTTTGGGATCCTGATGCGCATGTTTTCATGTTTGGTGCTATGATGGAAGAGATGTGTCCTCTCTTTGAGGAATTTTGTGCAATTATTGGGTGTGATCCAAATGGTCCTCTAGTAAAGCTTGACATCAGAGTAGGCTATTTAGGATCCTTCGAAACCCTTTTTCATTTTTCGAGGGCACACTCTTGAAGAATGATTGTGGATAGTCAGAAAGTGATTCTGCCATTTTTTATTAACGAATTTTTGGAAGCTAATCCTGAGAATCCAGAACAAATAAGGCTTAGGATGCATGCCTTTGTGTTCTGCTTTTTGACTGGTTTTCTGTTTAGCAATAAGCCAGGATTCGGAGACCTTCGGTTTTGCCCCTTGGTTCAACAAATGGAAGGGATGAATTGTATTGGTGGTATTATTTTGGTTGAAACCCTAAGGAGCTTGGATAGGGCAGCCTTAGTGTTGACGCTCGATTTTCGACCCCAAAATCTAAAAGAAAAATATTCAAATTAAAAAATATATCTGTTTTATTTTTAATTTTAGTTTCTTTTTATTTTGTAAAAATTGAAAAAAAAAAGAGAAAAAAAAAAGAAGAAAAATTAAAAAAAGAAAAGAGGAAAAAATGAATGAATAAAATAGGAAAAGGGTTTAATTGAAGAAAAAAAGAAGAAATGAGGAAATTAGAAAGTTGAAATGGGGAGGGATTTAATTGAAAGAGAAATAAAAGAAGTGTGGTCAAAAGTTGGAGAAAAAGAAAATAAGGAGGGAAAAAAGTTTAATTCTGAATCGAACTAAACTGGTTCGGTTCAGAATTAAACTGAATTCAATTAAAACTTATACCCAAAACGCGCCATTTCAATTGAAACGACATCGTTTTGAGTTTAAGAAAAACAAAAAAAAAAGGGAATCAGATGGAATGGAATCGAAGAAAGAAGTGAAATAGAAAGAACAGTCGAAGACAGAAGCTTTTCAAACTGGAATTGAAAAAGTAGACGACAGAAACAAAGAAGCCATTGAAACTGAAGACAGAAGTTTCAAGATGAAGAAGAAGGACAAAGGTTGAAGACGAGTGCAGCCGAGACAAAGTGGAAACGAGTGCAGGGAATTTCTTCTGGCGTAACAGAAAGGCTACGTGGAAGGACGAGGAGAAGGCGTACGAAAGAAGAAGCAGCGGACGCGAAGAAGAAAAATATAAAGCAGAAGCTATCGCAGAGAGGGGAGGTTCCAGAGAGGTCCAGAGATAGAGCAGTCCAGAGAGAATCGAGAGGAAAGAAAATTATGTAAGAACTAATTTCTAGGGTTTATTATTTGTAATTTGGGGGTTTTTGAGATTGGGTGCAATTACCTCTTGAATTTTGTTTCTGTTGATTCCAATATCAAAAACAATTTGATATTGGGATTCAATGTTGAGTGAAAACATTGTTTCCTCCTCTGATTGTAAAAGAAGATATTCCTGTAAAGAACATTTGAAGTTCAATTAAAATCGATTATGAGGATTCTAATTTGAGGTACTCTTCTCTGATTTAATCTTTTTCTTTAATTCTTCTTTGCGTTTTCTGGATGCAATGGATGATTTTATTAGAGTGCCTGATTGAATGTCTTGAATGATGATTGTTTCTGTCTGTTCTTAAATCTGTTAATGATTTATATTTCGAAAATTATATTTGTTTTTGTTATTCCTAGTCTTCTTCATTTAATACCTGTTGCTTGTTGGTTCTGTTTAATCTCCATGTTTGGGAACCTGGTTAGTTCCATTAATGTGTGTTGCTGTGATTCTACATTACTGTTTGTTTCTGTTTGCCTTAAAGGTAGATCATGTACTGAAAATATTAATCTGTTCATGTTTGACATGGGAACAAGATGGATTAACAATGTAAATCTGAGCTTGTTTGATCTTCTTTGCCATTTTCAGTTTCTGGATCATGTTTTAAATTTTCTCTGTTGATATCCTGCATTTCATTCTTGAAGCTGTTTCTGTCAAACATGAATATCTCATTTTATCTTCAAATCCTGCTACTGTCACTCTTGATTTCTGTTGTAGTTCAACTGTTGTGCATGTTCTTTCTGGTTACTGGTTCATCCAGTGTATACACTAAAACTTTGCTTTTCTCCCATTCTGTAATGAGTTTTGATGTGACACCCCGGACCCAAACCCTACGTCAAACCGACGTCCTTTCATGCACTTTCATTAAAATGCATCATGATTTAATTTGATTAATAAGTTAATTATGGATTATATGATTTATATTTGATCATAAATGATTTGAATAAGAGAAACAAGTTATGTTAAAGGCTCGTTTGCCGTCGAAAGACACAAACGGAGCTAATTAGGATTTTCGGACCTGCGCGATCGAAAAATGCCGAAATCACGTAAAATATGAACTTTTTGACTTGGATATGTTTTGGTATGTTTTTGAACATGCTTTAAAGAGTTTTGGAACCCTAATTGTGCGACGACGTCGCATGGTTTTGGTTCCGTAAAAATCGTCGAACTTCGGACTCGGTTTAGGGCACCGACCGAATGACGACTCGTTTTCGGATTCCGATTTTTACGAAACTTCAGACACGTGTTATACTTATTATTTTGACACCAAAAACAAGTTTTAAGTAGGTGCTAGTTGTGTTTAAGGATTGAAATTAAGTTTGGAAAGTTTGAAGTAAGTGAAGAAGGAAGACTTAATGACTAAAGCTTGTTTAAAGGGAAATTATGCATGTTTTAGCTAAAATATCAACCAAGCAGCTGCTGGATTATTAGCTGGAGGTGGAGTAAGTGTTTCATGCAGGAATTGAGGGCTGGTTGAGTGAAAAAAAGAAAGAATACGAAATTGAAAGAGAGAAGAAGAAGAAAGGAAGAAAAAGAAAGGGAAAAGAGAGAAATCTTTCGGAAATCATCAAATTTGTTGTTTAATCATGTTCTTAGGTAGTTTAGGAAGGGATTAGATGTGTTAAGTTGGAAAGAAAAGGGCTGGAATTCGTGGAAGAAAGAAAAACAAATTCAGGGTACTTAGGTTCTGGTTCTGGAAAGTTTTGGGATGCCAACTTTGGAGGATTATAACTTCCAATTGGTGAAGCCTATGTAAGTTTTGGCTATATGGGTCTATAGAGGGTATGTTTTTCTAAAGGTCTGTCATTTTAGTTTTCCAGAAAATCACCGGAGGTGGCCGGAATAGTTGCTGGAAGTTGGGTTGAGAGATAAGCAAATTCTAGATTCTGGGTAGGCAGTGTTGAGGAGCCAACTTTGAGGACTTGTATATTTTGATCCAGAGGGTTTCTGGGAATTTGGCTCCGATGGTTAACTAGAGGGTGTGTAGAGGAAGAGAAAAGTGGTCTTAGTTGGCCACAAAGCCACCGGAGGAGAACGTACGGTGGTCGGGAAGTTGGCTGGAGAGTCAGGTTTTCAGGGCCAGGCAGGCGCGCGGGCGCGGGTGAGGGAGCCGCGGTGTCGTTTTGACCCCTGCGAGGCACGTTGTCAAAACGCACAGAAGGCTGCGTTTTGGTGAAATTTACACTTCTGGTGCCTGGATTTCGGTATAACTTTGTTTTAACCCCTGAACTTAATTTATTTATGCATTTAAGTCCTTCAGATTGAATTTTACATTGCTTTCAATTTATTCTAGCAGATTTAAATTATGAAAATTACAATTTGACCCCTGTAGTTTCTGGAACTGTGCAAAATAGCCCTTCTGGGCAGATTTTGACATTTTTGGCAAATTACATTTTGGTCCTTCAATTTTTAATAATTGCACTTTTGACCCGGAAACTTTTATAAATTATGTTTTAGCCCTTCCAGCCTAATTTCGACGTCCTGAATCCGTTTTTGACGTCAGATTTTTATTTTGAGATCGTTTTAAGGCTGAAATTCAGATTTAAAGTGTTTGGTTAAAGAATTTAAATATGAACCTGAGGGCCACTCGAGTACACAGCAGTGAGGTAAGTGCTAAGACCACTTACTATATGTGTTTGATATGAATTCTGTGATATTGCCAAGCATGTTATATATTGATACAAAGACTGGAATTGAGATCTGAACACCTATGAGGTATGATTTGTTATTATATATTTTTGATATATTGTTTGGACCGATACTGAAGCCCGGTCAATTGCTTATATGTGATATATGAATTGTCATGTTTGTGGTTCCTGAGTCGGTACTGAAATCTGACCAGTTGAGTTATATGATATGGATTAAATGATATATGTTATACCATGTTATTGTTACCGGTAATGAAACCCGGTTATGTGATTATATGATTATATGATCTGGATTAAATGACACATGTTTATACCATGCTATTGTTACCGGTAATGAAACCCAGTTATATGATTATACAAGTATATGATTATATAAGTATGACAGTATGATAAAAATGATTTACAAGCATATGTTAAGGCGGTTGTGATTATGCTAATGTTACTGCTATGCCGTGAAATTCCCGAGGTAACATGTGGTCGATAAATCACAACTAATGAATAAGAAATGGCATGTCATTATGCATTTGATGTTATAGCTTGTTATATATATGATATAATTGACCTGAAAATAATTGGTATTAATATGTTTTGATGCTTTTGCCTTATTTGTTATATATGCTATGTTTAACACTTGCTGAGTTTTGCGACTCAAACAAAACGCATATCATGTTTTCAGGTCTGCTGTCTGAGTGAAGTACTGAGACTTCACTGGTCTATTGCTCAGGTCGGTACAGCTGAAGCCTAGGCCTCTCTCCCTCACGTCGCATTATCTGTATCAGTTGCATATAGAATTTTGTTTAATGTTATTCTTGTATAGCATTACTTTTCTGGTTTGGCATGTATATATATGTTTATTAAGTTTTTTTGGATAATAAGCATAGTGTTATGTAAATAAAGGATTGTAATTATGTATGTTTAATATTTGGTTTATGTTTGATATATGCTAGTTTATGATGGTTTGGAATAGGATAATATGGTAATTAAAATGATGATATAAGTTTATAAAAAAATATGACATGTTTTATAATGTAAGATATAAGAAAGGACGTTACATTTGAATCATTATAATTCAGTGATATAGGCTGGTTAATTATAGTAAGGTTTAAATATGATAAGGCATGTCTAAAAGCATGATCATATGCATTATGAATCTGTTATTCATATGAATGAGCATAATAGTGTCATGTTGGTCTGTAATGTTCATTCCCATTGTTTTGAAGTTCTAATCGACACTATGTTGTTGTCCAGTCTGCTAATGAATTTCATTTCATTCCAGAAATAATCCACATAAACCTTTACATGAAGTGAATTCTTTCATAGGTGGATTATGAACATCTTCTATGTCCATAGCTTAACTTTATTTTTATTGATTTTGGTTCTGTTGTCTTGCTAGTATGTTCTGTTAATGTGCTATGTTCTTAAGGCAGATTCTTATAGAATGCATGAAAAATATTAGAAATAAAAGTGGGGGCAGAATTGGTAATTTTAGAAAATTAAGGGACTAAAACTGAAATTTGGCATACTACATTTCTAACTTCCAAATTGGTTTGTTTTGTGTGTTTCATTTGCTGTTTAAAAGGAATTGCATGTGTTAGGGATGATTTGGTAGATTTTCTAAAATTAGGGACCTAATTGCAATTTTCAAAATTTTGAAGGACTATTTTGTAATTTTTGTTTTAATGTTTTTCCTTTGTTAATTTTTGGGATATCGGGTTTAATTTGGGATTTTAAAGGGTAGATTGTAAATTTATAGGTTCGGTTTGTAATTATTTTCTCCGAATCGGTGAAAGAATAATTAGGTTTAGTTGTGTTTGATTTAATTTCCGCACTTTAATTTTTCGTACTTTAATTACTTTAAGTGTTTGTAATTACTTTCGCAAATGACCTTAAATCGCCAATTAGGAACATCGTTAATTTAATCACAACAACGGCATTTTTATTTAAAACTTAAATTTTGGAAAGGAAAACAAACCAGATGCCGGTTTTTACCGGACGGCGGTTTAAGTGTAACTTAAACCGTCATACCCAACCCCCTTACCCCGAATCTCTGTAAAATTGACCAGTGCCTTTAAAATAAAAAC
>CANUEY010567462.1:0-16467 GCA_948099555.1 Croton setiger
AAAAACAAAAATAATTAACATAATTGTAAATAAAGGAAAAAAAATTAACAATAATTAAAAAATAATAAAAACAAAAATAAATAACATAAACGTAAATAAATAAATAAAAAGTAACATTAATTAATAAATGGAAATATTAACATAAACGTAAAAATAAAGAAAAAAACATTAATTAAAAAAATAAATGAAAAAAATTGACAAAAATAACATAACCGTTAGAATAAGAAAAAAAATGAATAATAAAAAAAATAAAATAGCATTAACATAAATAAAGAAAAAAATAAATTAAAAAATATAAATCAATGAAAACAATAAAGATATTAACCGTGTTTGTTGGGATGGTGGCGGTGGTGGCGGTGGAGGCATCTCGGCTTCTAAATGTTGTCGGGATTCCTCAGTTGTAAAGTCTTCAAAATTTGTCGGAGAATTAATAGGAACCCCTCCAATAAACATTTGTGATCTAGCTGGATCAACCGGATAATCAAATAAATCATGGATTAACCGTTCTCCAACTTCTTGGATTTCCGGTTCCTTATCCCTTCCTCCGGCACCACTTGATGAAGGTTGATACATTATTTTTTTTGAATTAAAAAGGTTTGTATTTTGTATATATAGTTAGGAGAAAAAAATAATTTGAAGGAAAAAATTTTTCACTTGGGAAAAAAAAAATTTCGGCAGAGTTACGACTTAATTTTTTAATTTTCAGAGCACTAATTATTATTTTTCAAATAGTGGGAGAGAGTAGAGAGTGAGCAAATGTAAAAAAAAAAAATTCCAACCCCCCTCCAATTTATAGGCAATTCCTAAATTTTTTTTGGACCCATTTTACCCCCAGAAATTACCCATTTTTCACTATTCACGGGGTTAAAATCGTCCACAATTTGAATTTTTTTCCCCCCTAAAATTTCTGCACAGTTAATTTAAAAGCAGGCCAGCCCACTGTTTAGGCCCGCCGGGCCCCACGGTTCACCTAATTCAGAAGCAAACAGGAAGGGTAAGCCGGGCTAGGCCCAAGGTTTGGCCCGCCGGGCCAGCAGCCCCTCCCCCCAGCGCGTGAGCCCGCCTGTTTGGCCCAAGGTTTCGGCCCGCCGGTTCCAGGCGGTTCAACCTCGATTCTCGTTCGGTTCACGGCCCGCCGGTTCAAACCAACGGGCCAAACCTTCGGTTTCTGGCAGAAACTTGGCAGCTTTTGTACGGTCAAAGCCCGGCGGTTCAAACCGCCGGTTCAACCCGCCGGTTTCACTTTTTGAATTTTTTTTATTTTTTTTTTGGTTAACCGGCGGTTCGATTTAACGGTTCACGCGGTTTCCTCACGGTTCACGGGTCTCAACGGTTACGGTTCGAATATTTAATGAACCTGAACCGGCCCGGCCTTCGGCCGGTTCAGGTTACGGTTCAAGGCGGGCCGGTTTGGTGGCGGTTACGGTCCGGTTCATGGCCGGGCCGGACGGGCCGAACCGGCCCATGACCACCTCTACCCACATTCCCTCACATTCCCTAATTCAATTCTTCATACTATGTATAGCACCAAATGCCACCAGCACATTATTAGTTATCAGTTTACTAGGACAAATGCAAACCAACATTGAGAAGTAACATGGGGTAAAACTATCTTAACCCTATTAGCTAGCACCTTAGCCATAATTTTATAGAATACAATACACAAAGCAATTGTTAATAATTTGGATTTTTTTACTTGAATATAATATTAGATAGTAGGAATATATACAAGAAAGAAAGAAAGAACGCCAAAATTAAAACAATATTCAAAAATTTTAAAACAATAGTATTACTTAATAGCTTTGCCAATATTACTTAATAGAATAGAAATATGAACATGGATTAAAATGATATTTATAAATAAAATAATATATAAAAACAACTTTATCCTCAAACAATAGAGATTTCATAAGGTGTTTTAGTCAAATTTAAATTACCTCATTCTCATATTTTTAGTTTTATATACTAAAGACTATAGATAGTAAAATTAATCAAAATTAATTAGACTAAATTGTTAAATGTGAAAAAAAAAATACTTACCTAAATATTAAAAAAATAAAAAATATTATTTTAATAATAATTTAAAGAGTATTATTGACTTTTTCTAAGTGATGAAAATGAAAAATGAGTCGGATCAACTTAAAAACAGTAGAAACCATTAACACAATTTTGTAAACGTCAAGAGCAGATGAGCATAAAATCCTAAAACCTGGGTAATTTTCCCCATAACCAACACACTTCTGAATTACTTTTTCAGACATGTATGAAATTGTTATCCATACAAAGAGAGGAAAAAAAAAATCAGAATTAAAACCTACTAATGTTCTTATAAAAGAGTGATTTCCAAAAGAACATCAGAAATGGATGATTTCCAGTCAAAGCAAAGCAAAATCATATTATGCTACCTTTGATGATACACATGAAAATGAAAGTTTATACAAGGTGGGAAATTCTACTTTTCTTTTCCCATGTACACATGTAGGAATAATTTATACACTAGGGTAGCAAGTATCATACCAATCACCAATCATCTTCTAGACTGGCACGATGAAAACACAAGACCGTGCATACAAATATGAAGAATGATGTGAACTCTATCAACATAGCTCCCGTTTCAATCATATCAGCATGTCGAAGGATGATGGGAATGGCTATGCTTCCAATAGCCGATGCCCCTGTAAGGAATTTTGCAGCATCTATCCAACTGCAACAGAAAACAACATAAAAAAACTTGTCGGATACAACACAAGCAAACTTCAGATCATCTAGTGGTTAATCAAATCCTTCAAGGTGCCATCATGAATGCTAGATAATTATGACACCACCATTTCTGTAGTGGGATGAAATTCTGTGTCATATTCCAATAAAGTGCATTCCCCCTTCAAACCCCAAAAGAAGAAAAACAGTGGTACAAACAAAAATTCTGTAGGCGTACAAAATATTAAGAGAGCTTTGCTGAAATTAATTTCCAAGCATTAAGCCAATGAACACTTGGAACAAAAGCCTTGGACGTCTGGTGCAATCATGTTGTCTTTGAATAGGACTTGAAATGGAAAGATTACCCCTAATTGTTGACCAAGCCAAATTGGAACATTATTTTAAATTATACTTTTTACTGATGCACCCTAAAATAAGTACACATGCTCGTACAAGAATCTATCAAGTCAAAAAAAGGCCTACAATTTTCCAAATGCAACATCAAAGTGTTAACACAAAATATCTGCAGTCCTGGTCAATTAAAGAAGTCAGCACAATAAGATCAGTCAACAATTCACCCTGGAAATAAAACAAAGCATGAGAAGTGTTTCAGCTTAGAGACAAAAGGTACAATTCAGCTGTTAATCTGAAAGGTTCCATGAAAGACGATATAAATCCAATACATGTGCAAATATATGCATTCTACACCTTCTATAAACGTTTCAAACAATTAAAAAGTAGCCTTATGGAAATAGTTTAAATAACAGGGCGCAAAGATCAAGCACTCACCCGCCACCATCATGACTAATCAGAAATTGAGTAGACCCACCTCCAAAGAATAAACAAGGCATAGGCACCAACACATACATGAGAGCTGTTAGACAACAAATTCACATCATCACTCTGAAATGTTAAAATGAAGTATACAAACAAAACATAGCAAACAGTCATACCCGATAACATCGGCCACCAATTATTATATATTGCACAAGCCTGCAATAAAAAAATAAAAAGGAGATTAAATCTTACTACTAAACGTATGCAGTGTTGTTAAGGCGAGAGGCACCATCGAGGCGAGAGGGTCTTGTCTGGCCTTAAGGCAAGAGGCGAGCGCCTAATGGGCCCTTTTTTAAAAAGGCGCCACAATATACAGTTCTATATATATAACCATAAAACTCATGTAAAAAGTACAAAAAATATTGTTTAATGACAGCTTATAAACTTGGTCAACTTAACAATTTATAACAACCTAACACTAATCAAATTTTGTCAATTTATTATCAAATCATTACTATCATGACACTTGTCATCAACTAATCATTTTACTATCATGCACTAACTTTACAGCTGTCGAAGCCTCATAATCAAAAACATATTACAAAGCAAAATCAAAACCTTATTCAAAAACAGGAGCAGCAGCAGCAGCAGGGAAAAGGAAATCCAACAAAATTTTGACAGCATAACATCTTATATAATTGAAAGTTTAAGATGAAGGAAGTTGATTATAAGTTGAGAAAAAAAGAAAAAAAAAGGAAGAGAATCTGAAAAATGAAAGCAGAACAGCAAGGAAAAAAACAGAGCATGAGCTCCTGTGCCTTCTTCTTTCTAGGGTCTTTTCTTCACAAGAGGAGCAACAGGCTGTCTCTCTCTGTGTTTCTATTTTCATGTTTTCTACCGACTAAAACGTACCTAGGTTTTTTTCTTTTTCCCTTAATCTTAAACACCCGGACCCAACAAAATTTTAATTTAAACTGCCTTTTCAGAGAGGCGATTGCCTCACTGCTCAGCGCCTAGGCGAGCACCTGGGTTGCCTAAGTCAGAAAAGCGAGGCATCCGGCAAAAAGGCGATGACCCCTCGCCTCAGCGCCTAGGCAATCGCCTCAAACGCCTTTAACAACACTGAATGTATGACAAGCAAATTTTATCTAAACCATTTGTAGATAAATGTCGGCTATTTCTAAACAAGCCAAGTTGAGCTTAAGCATGAATTCCAAGCTCAAACCTGAACATAATCTATTGAACTTAGTCCCATAATGTCAAAGCTCAACATGTTTCTAGCCCTATGATTGGATAACATTTAATAGTACTTATAACCTTTCGGACAAGCATGCCAAGGTATGGCTTAGTAGCAGATGCATCTAAGATCATGGCAATAGACCAAGGTTCAAATCTCCAGAACCCTAATCTCGAAAAAAAAAAAAAGGGACAAATACAGGAAAGTATTTATTATATTCAACATGAAAATGTGAGATAGGGTCAAGTGTCAGTGGAGCAACCTTCACAAATAAACTACCCATTGTAATATCAGCATTATAAAATAATATTCTTTTTTTATTTTTTGCCAATATATAAAATAATATTCACAAGGGAGAAACATTCACACAATAATATCAAATTAAAGCTTGACTCTTGAAAATTGAAGTATTTCTAGGCAGCTAAAGAACAATGACATTAAATTTGTAGTTTTAAGTCTTTTTATCCTAATTATTAAAATTGACATCAACTATCAGAAATGTCTCCACAGTGATATATGCAGTCTTCTCAAAAGTTAAATCAGGAATGTTTTCAAAACCCAATTTTACAGAACAAACCTTCTTATGTTTCCTCCAAACCAAAAAGTATTTTATTAATTACCAAGTCATCAATTTGTATTTCTTCAGTAAAACCTTGTGTAGTAAGAACTAACATTTTGAAAGATCAAATTTATTTTCTTTCCCTTTCAACAAAAAAAGCATGACATATGCAGCATTTAATCTCATTTATGATTCCTAGTAAAAAGTTCTAATCAAACCACAACAATAGCAGTATGGCAAACAATTCTTACAAAGAAAATTTTACAAGCTCATAACAGATAATTGTTAAAGGCACGCTTGAGGCAAGCCTTAGTTAAGGTAAGAGCTTGTGCCACAAATTCCCAAAGACAAGAAAAATTACAACACAAATAGAACTGTAATATGCTATGCAACCCAATCTCTCCACTTCGGATTTTCTTTCAGTATGTTACTAATTTGCATCAATTTAGAAAAAATAAATAAATTAATAAAATAAATTCACAACACCGAAAAAAAAAAAAGAAATCAATCTGAAATTCAGCCTCTTCACCCGTCCAACAAAAGCTCATTGCTCACCTTCTACAATTCAGCTTCAGCCAGCAACTATTCAGCAACCAAATACGATCTCTCAGTTTCTTTCCCATACATTTTCTTTTCTGTCATTTCTCCCATGCTCTTGCTTCTATTCCCATCTCTCATAATTCAAATATTTTGAATTTTCTTTGCCATGATTTTCAGACTCGTCTTTTTTCTTTTTGTTTCCTGATATATTGATATATAATTTTCAGATCTACGCATGTTTGAATTTTTATTTCTTTATTTTTTTTTCATCAACTTGCTTGAGAACACACCTTCACCTAAGAAGCATGCAGGGGGGATAGGCTCCAACAGCCTTTTAGGCATACAATGCCTAATGCCTTTTATTACTACAAGTAATTTACCAAGAATAATATCCCAAAACTCACAAGAGCTTTGCCCATCTCCGTATGGGGAAAAGAAAGAAAGAGACAGATCATCTCTATGCCAGTGGCAGGGGAGAGAGAGGGAGAACATATTTCTTACTTCTTCTTCCTCAAAACGCTAATTTAACAACCTGAATTTCTTTCTTAAAAACTCAAACACTAATACAAGCAATCTATTTTTAAGATCCAGCACTGAATGAAATCATGGAAATGAGTAAATACCAGGATTGGAAATAGACTTACAATAAATTCCCAAATTTTTCACTATACTCTCATTCCTCCAAAGATTAGTCAACCAAGGAAAACTGAGTTTTTGAATCCCTTTCTTTATCTACTTCTACAAAGTTTTCTGCTTCACACTAGTTTCTTCCTTCAATATAATCTATCAAATCCATCCTTGAGCTACACTACCAGAGATATACATACTAAGATCACCCCTTATTTCCATCTCTATAAACCTATTTTCTACAAGAATTGCATCCTCAATCTCAGTTCTCACAAAGGCAAGAGTTTAAAATTCCACTTTCTAAATCAGGTTACTTCCAACTTAAAAAGCCTCCAAGCATCAAATAGAACCTCTCCCTCAAGACCTCTTACACTTACAATGGTGCTAAAAGGAAAAATAAAGAAAATTCATATTCTCAAATTTAAGTGAAGCAACACTCTTCCCAATTCGTCCGTCTCCAATACAATAGGATGATTGGACGCTAAAAGGAAAATTAGTAAAGACATTAGGGGCAACAAACAGAAGCTTATTGCAAATGCCAAGTTAAACATCACAGTAGCATTCAGGTAATAAAAGTTAAGTTTCAAAAACTTAGTTGGAAAAAACCTCTTTCTTCCACCGGCCAAGGCTAGTTCAAGTTGCGTATCCATGGTTGCAAACTTGCTTAAACAGCGTTAAGGAAATTTGTGACCTTTCAAAAGAGAAGGGTAGCAATGTCCTAATCTGACCAGACCTTGATAAGTACAACAGCATAATCAATTCTAACAGTTCCTAAAACTACAGAGCATATTAAAACGTAATATACTAGCTTCTACTATGCCATAGTTTTATGAAATTCCTAAGGTTTAATAGTGAGAAGGCCTATTAAAATGATAATTGAGAAAACTATTAAATTATTGAGAGCAGTATTAAGCTATCACATTTATCTTTCTTGCACTTGGATTGAACTTAAGCAATCATGACCAAGATCTATGCTCCATGAGCAGAGAACAGGACCTAATTTATTCAGGCAGAAAAATTAATGCATGTTTAGCCGAACACCCTAACCTTAGTTGACAGAAACACTCTAAGCAATAAGGCCCAAATCCATGACCCTTCAGAGTTTACATAGAAGATCCAAGGCTACTTATGGTAGTAGAGGGATCACCGACACAGAATGGTAATCGAGATATTAAGGCATTATGTTATTTGAGGAAGCTTGTGAGGAAGATCATCTTTAAGGCATTCTGTTATTTGGGCCAGATTTACTCTGCATCAGGCTTGTCATAGGGTTGCAATTTTGCAAACATTCATCATTCCTTCGATGTATTTTTCCTTTTCAACTATCTGGGTGTATTTGTTCCTCTTCTATTAATCAGTTTTGTAACATCATTTGAATTAATAAAAATTTGTCTGATTCATTGTTTCTCCTTAAACTCCAATTTGAGTTTGTTGGTTATATTCTCTAATCTCTATCATCAATTATTCAAGTTACTAGTTTAGCAATTTTAGCAAACAATAAAGCTTGCAACTGTTTGATTGTTTTTTCATAACTTTACAACACCATCTAGTTTTTCCTATTTTATTGATTTATTGTACTTCCTAAGTAATTACTACAGTTTGCAGTCCAGCAAAAGGTACTAACTCATCCAAAATCCCCTTTCGCCATGCACTTAAAAGCTTTAGTCCAAATTTGAATGCATCTCAATTCACAAGAAACATCACTAATGTAACACAACAGTCAGTTCATACTAACAACCTACAAAAGCTTATGCCCCCACAAAATTTTTCCCCAAATTCCAGCAAAATAAACTAGATAATTTATTGACTTTTTTTCTAACAATTTGATTCAATGGATCCAGCAAATACATTCCACCAAGTATCTTACGCAATACCTGCTCCAAAATGGGGGGAAAAGAAACTAATACCAATGATGAGGATTCAGCCACTTATTGTTAACGTAATAGTTAAAAGAACTGAAATCCCATTCCACTATTGCATTCAATAGAAAATTAAATACGGATTAGAGCTGCAAAGTAAAATCACTGGAGTGCAATAGCCAGCTTCTATTGCACACAAAACATACACAATCTAAAAAAAAATTGTCGTAGGCCAAAATCCTTACCAAATGTGGCAATCTCATTTTTTTATTTATGTTTGATGTATTAACACACTTTTTCATTGGTGCAATCTCAATTCCAGCCATGGAAACTAAGGAGACCTATTATTGGCCCAATTTAGGGGTACTACTAATCCACCACACCTCATCTTGGAGAGGCAAATCTTCGATTCTCTAACAATGATGCCCACAACAATGGATGAAACTAGCCAATGACTGTCTTGGATCCTAAATTTGCTTCTAGTCTTTCAAAGTGTAATTTGATCAATCCATCATCTTAATTGAGGAAGCTAGCAGATTCATTAGATAGAGTGAAAATACATCTCATGCCAACATTTGCAAAGAAAACAATGTCTCAGTGTAAGTTAGATTGGTCCATCCAGAAAAGTGAGACAAACAAATTTGATTAGGAAAAAAAAAGGAGCACCGTTTAAACAGAAAAGATCCAATCTCTTAAATATGCAACTTTCAAGTAAAACCAAAGTACTGAGAAAACACCAGCCAAAATGAGGGAATAAAAAACAAGATAAACATAAAATTAGCTGATAATGAAAAATAAAAAGTAGATAATATGACAAGTGCCTGTGTTGAAAAGCTTTTAAAAGATGCCAATAATGCAGAGAAAGTACAACGCAACCAATCTTATTGAATACATACCATTATCTGTAATAGAATACTTGCTGAAAACATAAAAGCAAGCCCAGCCAGCCTGTATTTCAATCAAGACATATTACAGATTAATCTTGGTCATAGTTCAGTTCAGTAGAAGCTGAAATAATAATAAATTAAAGCATCCAACTTACACTGCAGAGAAAGCCAATGTCCATTCAGCAACCAAAAAGAGCAAGCACCAAAAAAGTAACATTAGCAATAGATATCATTTCAAATATAACCAAAGAGTATGTAGTAAATACTACTGCATGCCCTCAAGATCAATGAGAACTAAGAATACACACAAAATTACAGTAGTTAATATCCAAACATATACCAATCAATAAAATAAACCCAGTCAATAATCCATTAAACAAAATTTAAGTATTAAGAGTAAAATTCCAAATATTATTCTATCTCTCTTAGAAGATATGGCTAGCCATAGGAATTCTTGCAGCATAAAAAAATACTGGACCTCATTAGTAATTTCGGGAGTTCCATTATTGGAACAAGAATAAATTTTCAAGCAATTAGTTTCTATTTTATAAACCTTCTCTCACTCCTTTCCCCCAAGAATCAGACAGACGACTAGTTTATTAACAGAAATAACGCATGAAGAGAAAAAAAGGTGAACTGAACTTCGAATTCATAATTTCCGAGTCTAAACCCAAAAAAGCCGAACAAAACCCAAATTAAACGAAATACGGGAAAAGAAACCGCAAAAAAAAACTAAATTCAGCTTCTGATCAAAGAAAACAATTAATACCGATGAAATAGGAGATTGAAAAGAAAGCATACCTTCAATTGTCATGGCCATAATCCTGTTTGATAACAAAGGATCCTACTTTGCTTGTGTTGGATTTGCTTCCAACTCAAAACAAGTGCCTTTCAATTCAACCTGTGGTGCTGCGCGAAGATTCCTTTTGTTAATCTCCTACTCGATGGCATGTCATAAATTAAAATTGAGAACGAATCACGAAACTCATACCAAAATTTTTTTTTTTTTTAATATTCATTCCACTTTAACAGAGTAGGACTGGCCATGGCCGGGTTGGCATTCTGGGTCATTCTGGCTTGACCCGTGAAAAAATCGGTCCGGTCCGTTTCCGAATCAAAATTGGAACCATTCGGTCGGCGGTCCGGTTCAGGTTCAACGAAATTTTGAACCGTAACCGTTATGACCGTAAACCGTTCTGAAACCATTGGTTAACTAGCGGTTCAACGGACCGGTTACGGTTTAGCCCACCCACAAACTGTGGCCCGGCGGACTACGGCCCTTGGCCACCTCTCTAACAGACTGATAATTCTGTTAATTGAAACCGAACCAAAATTTTGATTTTCGGATTTTCGATTAACCGATCTTGTAAATATGGAAATCGATTACCGAAACAAAAATAATTCAGTTAACCGCTAACTGAAATTAAAATTTTTCAGTTAGTAAACTACTAACTGAATGGTAATAAAAAATTTGTCATCTCCTTTCAAAATTAGCTTTAAATCAACAATTCAACATAAAAATCAATTAAGAATCTTGCTATTGCAAACATTTGCACTTGCAGCAGCTAGCTGCTTTTGTTCAAAATTTCAAATTGAAGTCTTCAATCAACATAACAAAAAAGTAAAAAAACCATAATAAAAATTATAAATGAAACGTTACTCAAGAAATATATCATATTTATACTCATCCCATTTGGCTGACATCTAATGTAAATATAAACAAACCAGTATTGTTTTAAAAGAACTTTTCACCATATGCAATGAGAATATACAATACATATGCAAACTCATGATTTAGATTAGAGAAACAATGACATTAAATTAACTGGTTAGATAATAAAAACCCCACATGCTTTGCACAAATGCAATGAAGTTGCAAGATTCAAAAAATTTTTGCATTCCATTTATAGGGTAAGGGCAACCTTGAAATATTGAAGATTAGGTAGGGATATTATGGACTTTTACTTGATCGAAACAGCTTAAAAAATAAGTGATTAAAGTCGATTCGCACTGCCCTTACGTCGAAGACCAGAAAATCCTCCGTGCACCATCATCGGTTAGTCGAGTCCGTTCAATCATAGCGAGTACTCCAGGTTTGTTTGTCTTTGCCTTCTGTAATTTTCATTTTGTTTATGTATTTGATTTTTTTTATTGATAACTTAGCCATTAACGGTTAGATGAGGTTATATAGCTCAGTTCTTATCATGATTCTTTCTGGGAAAAGCTTTAATATAACTCTATACTTAAGTTGAAACATGAGATTTCCATTGCAATCTAACAAACTAGAAAATCCTCTACTTTATATCTGTGTTACCTCTTGTATTAAGTGCGTAATGTGACATTTCTATTTCTACTCAAGAAGGTGATTATGGGATTCTGTTTCTGTTTCCAACTCGTTTGAGCAACATATGTATACAAGTTTCACTGGTCATTTGAACTCTTACAATTTAGAAAAGATGACTCATTTTTATTAATCTGCTATTTGCTTTGGTTTTGAATTTGTTGACATTGTTAAATTTTGATTGTAAACTTGACCTTGATTTTAGGTAGAATGAATATTTTTAGGTCGTTTAGGATAATAGTAGTTTGCATTAGTTAAATTGATTTTGCAGGTAACATTTGTTAAATTTGATATGTTATGGACTTACATTGTAAATTTGTTAGTGAAATATTAAATTTTTTTTTAAAAAAAAAAAAAAAAAGATATTGGCCAACCCAGTTGAACCATGAACCGGTTATCACGTCGGTGCAATCTTCGGTCTAGTTATGTAACATTGGAGAGAGGAGTGTTTTTGTTTAGGTAATTCTCTCATTAAGTGCTTGTTTAGTATGAATGACATCCACAAAATTTTGCAGAATTTTTTTCAAATTCTCATTTTCTTGTTTAATAGAAAAAATGAAAAACTTTTGTTAGGTGGATTCAGAGGCAAGCAAATGGTTGTGATCATTCCTTAGCGAGAGCATCCATTCACTTCCCTAATCTCCAGGTCTGGGAATGGATTCCTGATTGTTTGGCTTCATATTATTAATCATTCAATTAACTTTGATTTTTAAAAAAAAAAATGAAAACTTTGGAATTTTAGATTTCAATTCAATATATTGGCTATGCTTGAACTCACTACCAAAGTGGTAGAATTTGCAAACACTAATTTTACAACCCCTTTTCCTCCTCTCCTTCTTATATAGCTCTGGTCCTGTTAATTATTATGTAACTAAAGCAAGATCTTCTAATTGTAAAGAACAAAGAATGATGCTTCTCGACAACCCTAGAAGAAGACGAGTGCTTTCTTTTATTATGAAAGAAATGCTATTTTCCTATTGCATTTGATTCTGTCTGTTGTCACCATGTATGATGAATTTTATAGTTGACCCAAATATAAAATTCATTTTCAAATAAATAGTTTCAAATTTCATATATTTGCTCCATACATGTATTTAAGTTATATTTCTTTCCTAGATGCCTCTTTATACATAATGGCATTAGTTGGAAAAATGTACACCCTTGACAATTCACAGCAATCAATTATTATATCCTGTTATTTTGGCCTAAAACAAATCAGCAGTTTAATTGTACATATAGGCATGGATGACTTGAGACACCATTGTCACAAGGAGGATCAAGAAGAAGAAGAATACATAGTGCTTGATCTTGATGCTGTTTTTGGACAAATTGACATTCCGCCAGATGCACCATATGTCCTATCAGTATGTTTCTTTAATCCTTAAAATGTGCAGTTCCTATATGAAATTTGTTTTATATGACATCTTATCTTTCTGGAAATTTCCCCTGCAATTTGATTTGCCTAAAAATACCATATATAGCTGCTAACATGTTTATAATTTTCTTTATTAGGAAACAAGTCCAGTTGCTTTATTGTCATGAATTTTCATTTTTTTATTCTTCTATTTGGATTTCAGGGTCTTGACACTTCAAATCCAACATTGATAATAGATGGCAAATTGAAGCTGGTGAGTTATGGGCTGAGTGTATCACATGTTCTTTATAACTTTGCAAACTTTGGTGCTTGCATTGAGTTGGGGCATGCTATATTTGATGGGACTTCTCATAATAGGGTGGGAAACTGATGTGATTCAAATTTTCTTGGCTAATGCTCTTCTTTTTCCCCCTCTCGCAGATTGGAGAATATGAAGAAACGATTGGAACATGTTTGGTTTTCTCAGAAGATGGTAAGCTCATTTGCTATTTATTTTCTAGAAATAGATTAGTGAAGCTGTGAAAGTTCTCTCTCATGACTAATAAAAATAACTTATACCGTATCATAACTGCATTCAAACTTTTTATCCGAAGAAATCTAAAATTTTGCCTTTTATTGGTTTCTACAGCAATTAAAATAGAATATATGGTGTCTAGTAAGAGCCGTCAGAAGAAATCTAAAATTTTGCCCTAATATTGGTTTCTTGCTATTGCATAAAATGAGTTGGAGTGTCACCAAAATTTTAGTTCTTCTGCATGTGCAGAGAAGGGTACTTGTGAACTAAGTCTAATAATGCTTGCGCTGAAGCTAGTATTTAGAGCTGGCATGGGGCTATTTTTGCATGTATGATGCTAGTAAAAACGAATCACCTTTGCTTCCCATTTACATTTAATTCTTTACCACAATCAATCTGGATCCTTTTTTTTCACAAATATTTTACAGATATGGTGTTTTGTTGTTCCACAATTCTCTGTGAGCACTGATTATGGACTTGTTGGCGTATTTACAGAAGGTCCCCCTGTGGTTCATGAGGAGACAGGGCCATCTGAAGTAAACCTTTTCTCTGGTAAATACATAATAGATTCGAATCAACCTCAAAATAAACAAGTAAAGCCTGTTGCTTCCCTGCATAAGATCCTAAAGTTTAAATTGTTATTGGATGATTGCCCGGATGCAAAAGTTGAAGATGAAACATGAAGTTTGTTCTTGTTTCGCGAAGTTTTCGAATTAGTTATGCGTCTAGCCTAGTTTTTCATAAGGTTTGAGAAAACATGTCAGTGAAAATGTGTATAGTAGTTACCTTGGCAAGTAGAAGACAAGTAGTAAATATGGATTCTTTTTTTATATTGAGATTGAAATGATGAAAGATTTCACATAACATAATAAGAGTTTTGGTGTTTTTTTATTAATCACATATTGAAGAAAGAATAGGAAGTTAGGAACATGTTTGGTTTTGTTCTATAATAGCTGGGATATGCTCTGCAATTCAATCAATTTCCTAATTACTCTTTTCTTATCTCGCTTTTGGTAAGATACATTAATTCTAATCATGCATTTTGAAATATAAGCACAAAAAAGCCTTTTGAAAATTGGTGGATTACCACTGAGACCCATCCTTCTAAAACTGCTAGATGTCTGGTACTTGCGAATTTGATGTAACAATTGGGGGAATGGGGAGAAAAATGAACCTAAGGAAACATTTTTGGAATGAGGACTAATAATTTTTTTACTTTTGTCAGTAACGGTATATTGGCATTGTTTCTTACCTAGAGTCAAAGCATTTGTTAAGTTTTGAATCTCGCAACTAATGGCAGTGTAGAATCTAATTCTCACGGCAACTTATTCTAATAGAACTTTTTTATTTCAGCTGTATTAGGCTATTGTATTTAAATTATTATTTAATGTTATTTAATTTTAATTATTTAAAAATAATAATATATAATAATTATAATTGAATAATTTAATTAAAATTTTATTTATATAATATAATTGAATATTAAAAATAGAATACAAATTGAAAGTTGGAAATTAAATTATAAATTATTAGAAAAAGTTCACCGAAAAATTTTAGAAAAAAAAAAAAACAATTCAATAATCTGAATTAATACTTTTTCCTATTTGAGTAAACCAAACAAATGACACAATAATAATAATTAACCAGGCATACAAATTCAATAGTATACGTGAAAAACCCTTTAATGTAAAGGGAAAACTTACGGGACCGAGTCCAGCTCAAATTTTTCACTAATTAATTAGTGGGTTACACAAATAGTATTACTCTAGTTCAACTAGAGGCTCACAACAATCATAAAAAACAATATATGTAACAACTTATAATCTATATGCATCATTAAAAACTGTACTAATTTTTTTTTTTAAACATATAACATGCTACGTAATAACAACTATAACTCTTAGAACAAAAATTACATACTTCAATTATGATTTACATATTATATACCTATATGTAAACAATAACAACTACCATGCATATAACATGTTATAGTCATTATAACTTTTAAACCAATTATTACATGCCTTATCAATAATTTACATATCATATAACATAAATCTATATGATAAAATTAAACGAATAATGCAATACGAGAGAGATAGAAAGAGATCCTAGGCTTCAACTGACAGATCCAAGTAGAAAAATGGTGGAACTGACGCTATCAGTTGTCAAACAAAACCTGAAATCATAGAATTGTAATTTGATGAGTTACATACTCAACAAGTATAAACTAAAACAATATAAAACAAAATAATAATTCACAATTCAAAATCATACACCAAACCTATCGATGACAAACTTATTTCATATGATTCCATTTACTTTGCGAGCTGTAACCGACTTAATCAATATTTCCAAATAAATTCATAACAAATATATATAATAATATACGGATGTCTATGTCATATGATTTTGTTTACTCTGTAAGCCGTAGCTAATATAACCAATGATACCAAACAATTCCATAATGACAATCTCATATATCAATACAAAGATGTCTATGTCATATGATCTCGTTTAATCTAGTGACTTGTAACTAATATAACCAATGATACCATACAATTCCATATAATAAATACAACTGGATGACCAATAACAAATTCTATATATATGGCCGAAAATTTATCGGTCTCAAATATATCAATTTCATATAACAGTCCTATATCCTCATAATAACAGTTGAAACATAGCAATATTTAATGCAAATATCATATAATTCTATTTAATTTCGTTGTGATCCATCAAGTCAGGTACTACTAGGAGTGAGCATTCGGTAACCGTTACCGATTACCGTTACCGAACGGTCGGTAATCGGTTAACCGATAGGTTTTTTACCACTACCATTACCGATACCCAATGGTGTCGGTAACCGAAATTTTTTGGTCTCACTACCGATTACCGATACCGATTATCGACGGTAATTTACCGATTACCGACGGTAATTTACCGATTACCGAATCTGTGAAAACCATTATAATTTCAAAACGCTACCGATCACCGAATGATATATATATATAGCAACACAAAACGACGTAGTTTTGAGGAGTCCAAATT